>QJPP01001259.1:0-30544 GCA_003996215.1 Jaltomata sinuosa | reverse complement strand
TTTGGATAAATAGATAGATAATAAAGCTTGAACTTCACAGTCTCTCATGATTATGTTGTACACCTATACCAGTTGTTTGATAAGTAATACAAATCATTCCTCAAAACTATGCTAAAGGTACAATAGGAATTTATTGATCACATACTAGTAGGTAAAAAGATACCAAAGTAGATAAAGATCATTTCTTCCATATCACAAAAGCAAAATGAAGAAGATATAACTTGTCATTTCAAAAAAGCATTATGCGAGTATGCAAAGTATGACATCATCTCATACCACAAATTATTAATGCATACTACAATACTTGGTGTACACTTTAAGACTAAGAACAATCGGCAATCAAGAGCTTTAAATTTAAAGCAAGTTTGGCTTTCTCTAATTAACCAATCCTTTCAAATCCATACAACATACTTAAAAATGGACTTGCTCGTCGCTACCCAAAGATTACTCATAAGTTCTGAAAACAAGACATACTCTCTAATGTAAAGGGGTCTTAACCAGAAATTTTCAGAAACCTTATCCCAACCTCTGAATCATTGTAATACATATATTCTCTGATTAGTCATTCCGGGAAAGCCATACTTTCTAATGTAAATAAAATGCTGACAAGACATTGAATAACTGAATATGATATTATCCTCCAGAGTAGCAATATATCCTATAGTGTAATGATCGGGTCCGTCATTACGGTTAGTCCAATCGTGCCAAGTTTTAGAGTTAGAAAACTTCGAGTTTGAGAGTTTGAAATTCTAGGCTAGGCTAGCCTCGGCCGAGTTTGGAGCGAGGTGGAGTTTAGGAAAATTCGGGTAAGGATTGGTTTATATGTCTTGTGTTAATCTAGTGTTTCGCGTATCCAAGACATAAAGGAGTTCGGGAGACTTTTTGAAATCGAATTTGGGTAAGTAGAACTTCCGGAATCGCGTTTGATGTGAATGGGTTGTTTCGAGTCGTCGAGAAAAGCAAGTGTGTTGTAAAATGGCCAAAACTGGGAAAGTTTCGGACATTTTGTCCATGACGAGTGCAAACATCCGTGGTAGCAACCTCTGCTATAGCGGTGATCAAGGTGGTCAACACCGCTTAAGACCGTTATAGCGGAAGTCATCCGCTATAGCGGGACCTCTATAGTGGAGCGGGGACTGCTATAGCAGGCAGATGGGATATTAATGCAGAAACATTCCCCAAAAATATTCAGTTTCACAACTTCATATTGGGAGAAGGGCTAGGCGATTCCAGGTGATTTTCCGCCTTTTTCCTTTGAATTTCTTCCCGAAGGTAAGGTTTCTACTCCCCAACCTTTTTACTACATTTCCTATATGGTAGAATTGCTAGGAGGGAACTTGGGAAAAGGTTGAGTTAACCTAGGAATGGTGGAATCCGGGGAAGAAAGAAAATTCCAAGCATGAATGTTCTTGGGCGTTGTTAAAAGTATGTTATTATGATCATAGATTGTTAAATTCTCTATTTTTATCCGTAAAAAAATAATAGAAGTAGGTGAATTAACGGTGGAAAAGCCTGAGAAAAGGGTGGGATGATCATGGGTGGCCTGGGGTTTGGGGATTTGGTGTAATTCGGGTATTGTGCAGGCCTTGTGTTTTAATTGTATGTACTTGTGTGTTATTTTAGATCAAGAACGAGAAAGGAATCCGAAACACGGGAAAGCTCGGGTTGAATAGAGCTTGGATCATTTTGAGGTAGGTGATGGCTTACGATTTCTATGAATGTTGTATATTCTTGTACTCATATATAAGTGTTTGTATGAATTACATTGCTTAGGGAAGTTGTGTAGAATGTCTAAGGTTCCTGCTTTACAGTCTATGATTTGAATGGTGTTTGCTTGTTGGTTTACAAGTTGTTTGATCATCTATTTTATTGTGGGTTGTTGACATTCGGTTGGATCGAGTACCACGCCTGGTATGGGTATAACAAATGGTTGGCTCAGGTACCAAGCCTGGTACAGAAATACTAATGGTTGGCTCGGGTACCACGCCTGGTATGGATTTACTTTTGTTGCATCATTGTACTTTTATTGTTGTGTTGCATTGACTGATATTGGTTCTGTGAGTGGACCGGGCTGCTTATTGAAATGTGTTATTTGTTTAGTGGCCCTTGAGCAACCGAGAATTTCTGTATAACTGTTGTGTTGGTCTTGATTTAGGCCGAGTTGTTAATTAACATTTTGTGTTGTCTAGAGGGGATTCTAGGGTGAGTCCGGGCTAGACGGAAAGGTATAGTTATTGGTATATGGTTGAGGCTTAGAGTACAGGTGGTGGAATTCATGTGAGAACAAGCTAAGTAGAGACTTGTAGTCTAGGTGTGTTTGTTGATATTGTTGCATGTCTTCTATATCTTTTACTTGATATTGTCGTACTGTTTATACACTGTTTATTTGAAAACTGGCTGATGATCCTACCAGTACACAGTGGTGGTGTACTGATACTTCACTTGCTTTTCTTTTGGTGAGTACAGGAAATCTTCTAGTTGCTTTTCTTTTGGTGAGTACAGGAAATCTTCTAGCGGCTGAGACGCGACCTCATCTATAGCACTGGCGATTTCTGGCTTCAAGGGTGAGCTGCTTGATCAAGCTACCTTGGACTTATCTCTAGAATTTCAGCCCACTTGTTTCCAGTTAAAACTACTTCCGTATTTCTTTTTAGGGTTGCATCCCAGTACTCTAGATATTGGCAGTAATGTTTGGTACTGCGACTTTCAGTTTCTAGGGGGATTTTCTGCAGGATGATATTAATGCTATAGTTCATTACTTATTTAATTGTTAGTTTACTTCTGTTTGCTTGTTTTAGGCTGTTAGTCTAGGCAAAGGGATGAACTCTATTGGTTCACTAATCCAAGGGTTGGGTGGGTGCCACTCACGATGGTCTGGGTCGTGATATATAGTTATCTAAACAGTAAACTTACACAGGACACACTCAAACAGTATAATAATAAGTTCTGGTAAGGGATAAAGTAAAGGTACAAACTGTTGGAAAATATTGAGAATCACGGAAACTTCACTAGCTTGAGGCGTGCCTATGGCACTATCCTTAAGGATATTTCACCAGTTAAGGTGTATCCTCTAGAATTCAAAAAGCTCTTCTAGTATTAAACTAGGAGCCAGAATCTAACAAAGACTTTAGAATTGGTAGAAAACCCAACAAGAAAGAGGAGATTAAATTTATGTATTCTTCTATCTTTTTCACTAAAGAAAAAGACCAAGAAAGTATTTATAGGTGAGGAAAACACCATCTTATGAGATGGATTAATTGTCTAACGATCATAAAATTGATGACAATAAATAGGAAGAATTAAGACAATAAAGGGTAGTAATATTTGGTCAAACAAGATATGGGAGGAATGGAATTAGAAATAATAATAAATAATGACTATTAAAGAAGGAAAAATCAATGTATGATAATTAATAATTCTTTCCTCAATGAAAGCCATTAAGGCTATTTAAATATTGAATTTTTCAAAGATTATTATTATTATTATTGAGATATCAACATTATTATTTTTTCAACAATCTGCCATATATCTCAGAAATAATAATAATTAGAAGTAGAACGATATAAGAAATTTTGCTGGGTTTTTACTTATAAGTACAATGCGTCGAATTTGGTGTCTCTAGACTATGAACCAGACCTAGATAAAATAAGATTAAACTTTCAAAATAGTTGGTGAAGTTTAGAACTTCTATAAACCAAGAATTCTTTTGTAAGCTCATGGTCTTATTCTATCACATTATACTTGCACAATCTTTGTCGTTATAACGGTTTTACGCTAAGATGCCCTGCGCGTGTCCTGATATTCATGAGTGCTCTAGAAATCTGTCACAATTTCATATAAGCGGCACCACTTCACACTCATATAGGTCCACCCATCAAGTGTATTCTGCAGAGCAATACACCACCTATAAAGGATACTGTAATGAATTGAGAGTTCACAACTCAACCTCACTTTCCTTGCAGATTTGCACTATATGCACACCATAATAGATCATAGAAGGGACAAGTTTTAAAGTGCACAAGATCAAACAATGACTTGTTATTACCCATATGAACCTAATTCATGGTATCTCCAATCACATAGGTTGGGTTACCATCATGTTTGATATACAACTTAACAAAAGTCACATTCCTATTGAAACTTCATTTATAAATATTTTTCCTAAAGGTTTAGTCAGTGAATTGGCCAAATTCACTTCTGACTTCACAAAAATATATGGAAATAATTCCATCTCATAGTAGCTACTTTACCACATTATATTTCGCACACTTATATATGTTTTGCCATTGATAAATTATTATTTTTTCACTACGGCTAATGCTGCTTGGCAATCACAATTTATATAGACCCATTAGGTTTTATTTCAACCTGAACGCTAAGAATTATCTTAGACTCATTATCATCCAACACCAAACTACAAAGTCAAATTAATGGTCTATTTGACTAATTTCATATTATTACACCCCACCAAAGGTAAACCATAATCACATATGAATTTTGTGATTCACTTAGCATCATTGTACCCCTCTAGTACAATAAATTTTAATTTATTATAACACTTCACCATTAGTTTCATATTTTTAAAAATATTCACCAAGAGAATCTGTCACGACCCGATTTCTCGGTCATGATGACGCCTACAACCCCCCAGTAGGCGAACCAATTCCCGTAGCCCACAACAGTTAGTAATGGGCTACTATCTAGCAAAACGGGAACAAGACGAGTAAAATAGATAACAGGGATATAAATATATACATATGCGGAAACTAAACCAAACCCCAAGACCTGGTATCATAATACAGAGCCAAACTACATACATGGAGTACAAATAAACCAAAACTATATATACAGATGTCTCTGAATGGTAATAGAGTACATGAAGCAAAAGATAAACTAAAGCTAAGCTCCGATCACCAAGAGCTCACCCTCAGCCTGAAGTAGTCTTCAACAGATCTCCAAGCACGAATCACAGCGGTCTAATGGCGATAGCCCACGCTAGGATCTGCACCCAAAGATGCAGGGGGTAGGGGTGAGCACCAAATGCGAAGCATAAGGTACCCAGTAGGTATCATAGGCCGACTGGGCACATATAAGATAAAAGCGTAGTAATAGACAGAATGGAAGCAAGTAGTCACAGAAATCAACGAAAGATACACAGGAACTAGCCCAGAGGGAAATCAACAGAACCACATATGAGGCCAGTAAGAAGAATATACACATCATAGACACAGGTGAAAGTAAGAACAACGCACCTGGGGTCCTTGCAACAACAGTGTATACAAAATAAGTTTACGAAATGGACGGTATAACGGTAACCTCAAGTGTAAGAAGAAGAGAGAAAGAGTAATAATAGGCATGCTCAGAGACATGAATCAAACTCAACTAATCATACCAATGTCATACTTATCCATAATAGAGAACAATTCTATAAGTAAAAAGCTAAAGTCTACCTACAGTCCCCCGGCCGCCCATACAACTGAGGAACACAAACAAGTGAAAACAAACCCTCCGGCATCCCATACTACCGGAGCGTACAATCAGCAAACAGCAAACAAGGGTGGAGCCTCACACAATGAATGATATGATGCATGAAGATCTTAAGTGCCATGGTATCTCTGTATGTACCTCCTCCGGCGCCGATCCGGCCCAGCAGGTAGGTTCCATGGAAGGACTCTGCCCGTATACCTCTACTCCACTGTATACCCCTCCTCCGGCAAACGCAGCCCGTAGCCCCTGGCCCGGATAGCAAGGTCCATGGAGGTCCCAGACCCTATACTAAAACTCAGTATCAGAACATGTATCAAGATAAAGACCCAGTCTCGATATCAAGATAGAGACCCAGTCTCGAATATGCATGCCAAGACCCTGTCCAGGACTAAAAATAGTAGGAAAATATCTCAAAAACCCCTCCAAGGGTGTCCGGGCGTAGCCGGGTCTAAACAGTAAAAAGTCATCTCAGGTGCTCGGTCCGACCGAGGCTAAAAATCATCTCAAGTAACAAGAAAACTCAACTAGCACCCCGGCCCTGCCGAGTCTAGCGATAATCATAAAACTGATGATTTTAAACATAATTTTACTTTCTTGCCCAAAATCTCCACAAGTGAAATCAACCATTTCCAAATCATTTCCATCAAAAACGGGCCCCCCGGGCCATGCAAGGTTTAGAAAACAGTGCCAGTAGGCCCGAAGCCAAAACCACAGTAAAAACATGGATAAAACCTCTTTATATGCATGGAAATGGTATGATCACACACAATAGCTTCCCAGCAGCTCACAATCAACCTATCGACCCTGCACAGGCCCACAGCTACTCAGCAAGCATAACCAGCCTAGAAAGATATTTCTATGCCCGGGACTAGCGGACATTCCCAAAATTCCACCTTCTATGTTTCAGAGTCAACAAGGCCTCACAGGACCGCAAGGGTAAATAAAATATATTGGCAACACTATAAGCAACGGAGGAACAAAAGTAGGCGGACAAGAATAAAGCGATCGAGGTTTGTGGTACCAACCTAATAAACCAACCCAAGGATGCCCATTAATACAATTTTATTCTATATATGCGGAGTCTAGGGAAAATAAACCGTAACCTACCTGTCGTCCGATGACAAGCTCAAACCTCTCCGAAATAAAGCTCCGAAACAAAATCAAACTTGAACTCGGGCTTGAATAATTTGACGTAGATAATTAACTTCCCATTTTATTCAACGTGCAGATATGCACCTCTATGCCTAATAACTATATATCGTATAGATATGTGGAGCAAAAGGAAATAAATGCTTGCTGAAGTTCCATGTTAATGACATTTCTAAGGGTTAAGAACCATTTGTTAGTTAATGATGCCAGTTCCAAATGCCACTACTCACTGTTAGTGCTTGCTGGCCACTCCCTCCACCTACACGTGGAGTGGAGGTGGCAATTACAAGGCAACAAAGCTATATTCTTATCCCGTTATTTATATTCTCGGGTATTGCGTAAGTTCGTGGTATAATAAATATAATTTTTGAATATACCATAATCATTAGAAAATTATTTCGAATAAAACCTACTATATTATAATAATAAATTTCAACATCACTAAATTTACTATCTCCATTAAAATATTACAATGTATAAAAACCTTATAAAATAAATACATATACAATTATATCGTATCAAAAATATTCTCCATAAACCTTTAAAATATTTTAAAAAGGTAATAATAATATAATTTTTACCAAATTCAACTTTTAAATAAAATATTTTCAAACACACGCGATGGTAATAAATTCTCAAACCTAGACTCGCAATTCACCAACGCACGATTTTGATACTCAAGAACTCTCTTGGAATTCTCCCTTATGTTTTCTCACTGTTTCGGAACTGAAATGGCATTTTAAAACGTAAAATTGAGGCTTAAATCTGGTTTTACCCGACCTGGTTCGCGACCCGGTTCGCAACCCGTTTTCTGCCAGACAGTCCGCGGTAAAAAAGTCATAACTCTTTACTCCGCGATCTGTTGGACGTGAGGTTTTGTGCGTTGGAAACTAGACTCATAGACCTTCGATTTGGTATTTCAGGGAACTTCTAACTCTTTATATATTGGGATAAAAGCTCCGAGACATTTTATCCAAAGTTCAGAAAATTTGTTAAAGATCTTACGATTACTTTTGCCGACTTGCTTGGCTTCAAAACTTATCAAACGGCCAAACAAATGGACCCAGCACCGAAATACTGGTCCCTACAAGCCTTAAATGACTTGGGTCCGCTACAACAAGCTCTAACGGCACAAGGAAAACGTGTATGTGGAAATGACCGGAAGGGTCATTACATCATCCACTACTAAAAAGAACTTTCGTCCTCGAAAGTCAAGGTCAAGGGGGTACCTGAAGGCTGAAATAGCCCCTGGCCGCCTGTGCCCATGCGCCCTATGCGCCCTGGCCGCCTGTGCCCATGCGCCCCATGCGCCCTGGCCGCCTGTGCCCATGCGCCCCATGCGCCCTGGCCGCCTGTGCCCTGGTGCACCTGGGCCGCCCTGGCCCCTGGGCGCTGGCAGCTTATATAGCTGGCCAGCCCTCTTTTCCCCTTTATTTCTAAAAATCCAAAAACGTTATTCTCCATTAAAATAGCTCTCAAAAACCTCCATATAACCATTGCTCATCCCAACTACTTGGAGGATAATATTTTGTCGATCCATGCTCGTTTGTGGACTACTAAATCCGATAAACCCTCTCTTTAAATTCCGAATTCTCCATGGATGATGAACCCAAAACCTCCATAAATCACCTTGATCATTACCAACTGCTTGGAGGTTAATATTTTCTGAATCTTGAGCGTTTGTTGGATTCTAAATCGGGTAAGTTCTTTCGTGATTTTTCCGATTTCTTCCACGAATTTCATTCTTTAAATTCCTTGATTTGCGGGGTGTTTTGAGCCTTAATTGTTATCCGTTTCCGCTTAATTTTTGAGCATGTGCTCACGGGATGGTAAGAAACACAGGTGTATTTTTCATTTCCGGTTTTGGGTTACGGGGCCCACGGGCCCGTTTGTGACCCGGATTTCAACCCGGGTATATTTTTGGCATTATGGGTATCGTTAGTCTTGTTTAATCTTTAGATTGTATTGATAGTGGTTTCGCGATTTGGAGCTTCCCAGAGCAGTTCGAGCCTTGACGACGCCGTCCCCGCAGCTATTCATCGGACGACAGGTAGGTTATGGTTTACCCCTATCTAGACTCTGCGTATATAGGCTATAACTGCATTAGTTAGCATCCTTGGATGGGTTGTTATAGGTTGGTACCCCAGACCTTATCCGTCTTTCGTCCGTCTATTTCATACGTTGTTTGTAGTATTCGCGTAGTAATGTATATTACCTTTGTGGTCCTGTGTGGCCTTGTATTGACTCTGGAACATAGATGGTGGGCTATTTGGGAATGTCCGCGAGTCCCGCACATAGAGATTATCCTTTTAGGCTGGTTATGTCTGCTGAGTAGCTAGGGCCTGTGCAGGGCTGATAAGAATTTTTGTGAGCCATTGGGCTACTTTTATATTTGTGTGCGAGCATATCATCCATGAAAAATGTTTTCCCCTGCATGTTTTACTACAATTTTGGATTTGAGCCACGACTGATAGTTTTCCTAAATTTGCATGGCCCTGGGGCCCGTTTTTGGTACTGTTGTTGATGGAAAAGGGGATTTTTGGATGTTTTCGCACTGATTTTATTAATGGTAGTAGTCTCTGCTGGGCAGAGCACCAGACTTGATTTTATTACTGATACTAGTCTCTGTGGGGCAGAGCACCAGACTTGATTTTATTACTGATACTAGTCTCTGCCGGGTGGAGCACTAGACTTGATTTACTACAGTTTTAGACCCGGTTACGCCCGGGCATCCTTGGAGGGGTTTTTGAGGTATTTTCTACTACTTTAGTCCTGGACGGGGTCTGGGCATGCATACTTGAGACTGGTTCTCTATCTTGATCCCAGACTTGCTTCCGGATGACATGTCTTGATACTGAGTTTTAGTATGGGGTCGGGGACCTCCATGGACCTTGCTGCTCTGGGCCTGGGGCTTCGGGTTGCGTACGCCGTAGGGAAGGGTATACGGTGGAGTAGAGGTATACAGGCTGAGTCCTTCCATGGAACCTGCCTGCTGGGCCCGATTGGCACCGGAGGAGGTACATACAGAGGTTCTATTTCATATAATATCATATAATGCATTGGATTCCACCCTTGTTTGCTGTATTTCTGTGTTTCAAGTGTACGCTCCAGGTAGTGATGGATTGTCGGAGGTTTAGCGTTCACTGTTGGATTTGGTGTTCCTCGTTTGTATGGGCGGGCCGTTGGGACTGTAGGTAGACTATATTGACTCCTGTGCTGTTATTTAGCAGTTGGTTTGTGGCACTCGGTTCTTGAAAGATTAGTGATGGCTAGCATGTTGAGGCTTTGGTTGTGGGATTTTTGATTATTGAGAGGGCTTTGGAGTCCTATCTTAGTGAGGCACTTTGGTGTGGCCTTCTGAGCAGAGTGTGAGACTCTGGTTCTATTCTTGTGGAAAGCTGAGTGGTATCCCTCGGTTATTATGGCCTAGTTATTTCATCCTAGGGTTGTACTTGTGAGGTGATTCCCTGGTTATGCTATCATATGATTGGATTGGTGTTATGATTTCCTTATACTGGTTGATTCCATTTTGAGTATGTTAGACTGCTCTTTATCTTTTTCTTTTACTTGAGGTTACCGGTATACCGCCATTTTCTCAACTCTCTCTCTTACTTATATTATTATGCAAGGACTCCAGGTGTGTTCTCCTTTCCTTCACCTGTGATTCTATGTAATTGTATCTCTGTGCTAGCATATGTTACTTGAAGCTCTTGGTTATGGATGATCTGTGCTAGCTCCTTGTGCCTTACTTATTGCCTCAATGACTGCTTTCTTGCTATCTGTTACTTACTGCTTTTATATCTTATATGCGCTCAGTCGGCCTATGATACCTACTGAGTACCCGTGGTTTTGGTGCTCATGCTACACTTCTGCACTTTTTGTGCAGATATTAGCTGAGCTTTCGCCGTTGATCACATTGGAGACTCGTGCAGCTTTTGGATCTTTGAGACTGGGGTGAGCGCCTGACGGTCGGGGCTTGTCTACATCTCATCTATTGTATTGTTGCTCCTTGTACTTTCGTAGGCAATTTATATTGTATTTTGTTACTACTAGCAATTGTATCCTATTAGAAGCTTCTGTACTGTTGATACCGAGTCTTGTGGTTGGTGTAGTTTCCTTTATGTATTTATATTCGAGTTTTGCTTTTGCTTATTTCTGCTTGCTGGTGCGTTTTGGTTAGGTAGTAGCCCATTGCTAACCGTTCTGGGCTACGAGAATTGGTTTGCCTACTAGGGGATTGTAGGTGCCATCATGACTTGAGAAATCGGGGCGTGACAACTTGCTATGATACCAAGTTGTCACGACCCAATTTCTCGGTCATGATGGCACCTACAACCCCCGGTAGGTGAACCAATCCCCGTAGCCCAGAACAGTTAGCAATGGGCTACTATCTAACAAATAAGGGAACAAGACGAAGAGAACAGATAAAAGGAATATAAATATATAAATATGCGGAAACTAAACCAAACCCCAAGACCTGGTATCATAGTATAGAGCAAAACTACATACATGGAGTGCAAATAAACCAAAACTATATATACAGATGTCTCTGAATGGTAATAGAGTACATGAAGCAAAAGATAAACTAAAGCTAAGCTCCGATCGCCAAGAGCTCACCCTCAGTCTGAAGTAGTCCCCAACAGATCTCCAAGCACGAATCACAGCGATCTAACGGCGATGGCCCACGCTAGGATATGCACCCAAAGATGCAGGGGGGTAGGGTGAGCACCAAATGCGAAGCATAAGGTACCCAGTAGGTATCATAGGCCGACTGGGCACATATAAGATAAAAGCGTAGTAACAGACAGAATAGAAGCAAGCAGTCACAGAAATCAACGAAAGGTACACAGGAACTAGCCCAGAGGGAAATCAACAGAACCACATGTGAGGCTAGTAAGCAGAATATACACACCATAGGCACAGGTGAAAGTAAGAAATAACGCACCTGGGGTCCTTGCAATAACAGTGTATACATAATAAGTTTACGAAATGGACGGTATACCGGTAACCTCAAGTGTAAGAAGAAGAGAGAAAGAGTAATGATAGGCATGCTCAGAGACATGAATCAAACTCAACTAATCATATCAATCTCAAATCCAGAAACTAACAGTCTAGCAGTAACCAATCTCCTACTTATCCATAATAGAGAACAATTCTGTACGTAAATAGCAAAAGTCTACCTACAGTCCCCCGGCCGCCCATACAACCGAGGAACACAAACAAGTGAAAACAAACCCTCCGGCATCCCATACTACCGGAGCGTACAATCAACAAACAACAAACAAGGGTGGAGCCTCAAACAATGAATGATATGATGCATGAAGATCTCAAGTGAAATGGTATCTCTGTATGTACCTCCTCCGGTGCCGATCTGGCCCAGCAGGTAGGTTCCATGGAAGGACACTGCCGGTATACCTCTACTCCACCGTATACCCCTCCTCCGGCACATGCAGCCCATAGCCCCTGGCCCGGATGGCAAGGTCCATGGAGGTCCCAGACCCCATACTACAACTCAGTATCAAAACATGTCGTCTAGAAGCAAGTCCGGTATCAAGATAGAGACCCAGTCTCAAATATGCATGCCCAGACCCTGTCCAGGACTAAAGTAGTAGAAAAATATCTCAAAAACCCCTCCAAGGGTGCCCGGGAGTAACCGGGTCTAAACAGTAAAAAGTCATCTCAGGTGCTCGGTCCGACCGAGGCTAAAAATCATCTCAAGTAACAAGAAAACTCAACTAGCACCCCGGCCCTGCCGAGTCTAGCGATAATCGTAAAACTGATGATTTTAAACATAATTTTACTTTCTTGCCCAAAAATATTCACAAGTTAAGTCAAACCATTTCCAAATTATTTCCATCAAAAACGGCCCCCTCGGGCCATGCAAGGTTTAGAAAATGGTGCCAGTAGGCCCGAAACCTAAACCGTAGTAAAACATGTATAAACCTCTTTATATGCATGAAAATGGTATGATCAAACACAATAGTTGCCCAGCAGCTCACAATCAACCCATCGACCCTGCACAGGCCCACAGCTACTCAGCAAGCATAACCAGCCTAGAAGGATAATTCTATGCCCGGGACTCGCGGACATTCCCAAAATCCCACCTTCTATGTTCCAGAGTCAACAAGGCCTCACAGGACCATAAGGGTAAATAAAATATATCGGCAAATACTACAAGCAACGGAGAAATAAAAGAAGGCGGACATGAATAAAGCGGTCGAGGTCTGTGGTACCAACCTAATAAACCAACCCAAGGATGCCCATTAATACAATTTTATCCTATATATGCGGAGTCTAGGGAAAATAAACCGTAACCTACTTGTCGTCCGATGACAATCTTGAACCTCTCCGAAAAGCTCCGAAATGAAATCACACTAGAACTCGGAATTGAATAACTTGACGTAGATAATTGATTTCTTTTTGATAATTAACAATATTGCATCAGCAATTTTGTTCATACGAACTCCTTATTTAATCTTTTCAACACACAAAAGTATGTAAATGCTTCATGTGATCACTTCTACTCCTGGACAATTACAAATTGAAGGCACCAAAATAAATACTCCTGCCACTTAATTCTAGCTAATAAGCTAGTGAGTGGAACAAGTTGCAACCCCTCCACTCCCACGTGGAGTGGAGGTGGCATTATTGAAAGAATATTCTTACCCCGTTATATATATTCGGGTATTGCATAGGTTCGTGGTATAATAAATATAACTTTTAAATATACCATAATTCATAAAAAATTATTTCAAATAAAACCTACTATGTTATAATAATAATTTTCAACATAACTAAATTTACTATCTCTGTTAAAATATTACAACGTATAAAAATCTTATAAAATAAATACATATACAATTATATTGTATCACAAATATTTTCCATAAACCTTTAAAATATTTTAAAAAGGTAATAATAATATAATTTTCTACCACATTCGACTTTTAAATAAAATATTTTCAAATACACGCGATGTTAATAAAATTCTTAAATTTAAGTTTGCAACTCACCATCGCACGATTTAGATACTAAAGAACTCTCTTGGAACCCTCCCTTATGTTTTCTCACTATTTCAGAACTGAAAAGGCATTTTAAAACGTGAAGTTGAGGCTTTAAATCGAGTTTAACCCGACCCGGTTCGCGACCCGGTTCGCAACCCATTTTCTGCCAGACAGTCTGCGGTAAAATAGTCATAAATTGTTACTCCGCGATCAGTTGGATGGGAGGTTTTGTGCGTTGGAAACTAGACTCGTAGACCTTCGATTTGGTATTTCGGGGGACTTCTAACTCTTTATATATT
Source organism: Jaltomata sinuosa (assembly GCA_003996215.1). Lineage (NCBI taxonomy): Eukaryota > Viridiplantae > Streptophyta > Magnoliopsida > Solanales > Solanaceae > Jaltomata > Jaltomata sinuosa. Next base: position 16,605 of record QJPP01001259.1, on the reverse strand, counting down.
GAGATAAAAGCTCCGAGACATTCTACCCAACGTTCAGAAAATTTAGTAAAGAACTTACGATAGCTTTTTTGCCGACTTGCTTGACTTCAAAACTTATAATGTGACCAAACAAATGGACCCAACACCAAAATACCGGTCCTGACGATCCTTAAGTGACTTGGGGCCGCTACAAACAAGCTCTAACGGTTCAAGGAAAATGTATACGTTGAGATAACCGTAAGGGTCATTACAATATTATTGCAACAAGTTGTTCAGTGCACTACTCAAGAAATACAGAGTCAAACACAAAGTGTCCACCCCTTACCATCCACAAACAAGTGGACAAGTTGAAGTGTCAAACAGAGAAATCAAATCTATCCTTTCAAAATCGGTGAATGTGCATCAAACGGATTGGGCCCAAAAGTTAGATGATACACTATTCCCATATAGGACAGCATACAAGTCCTTGATTGGTATGTCTCCGTACCAAATAGTCTTTGGCAAAGATTGACACCTCCCAGATTAATTGGAACACAAGGCAATGAAGGCCTTCAAGAAAGTAAACTTTTATTGGGAAAGAGCCGCTCATGCTAGAGTGGAACACCTTAATGAAATGGATGAATTTTCAATTCATGTTTATGAAAGCTCCTCAATCTACAAATCCCGAATGAAGCACTATCATGATCAATAAATCATAAAGCGGGTGTTCCACCCAGGAGATTTGGTGATCTCATTCAATTCTAGGCTCTGTCTCTTTCCAGGAAAATTGAGATCCAAATGGTCGGGTCCTTTTGAAAGTCCTTCAAGTCTTCACCAATGGAGCCATAGAATTGGAAAATAAGGATAGTTCGAACTTCAAGGTCAATAGGCAACGAGGGAAGAAGTACTTGGGCATCCTAGAGGAAGTAGCATTTTTGGAAGCCATCTACCTTGATGAACCTTGAATGGGAGGTACCCCCATCGATCCGTGACGTTAATCCAAGCGCTTCTTGGGAGGTAAACCAAGCATTTTGATTTTTATCTTCTGTATATTTTTTAATTTTTTTTGCTTTTTGGCATTACTCTGTGTGTTGTTTTTGTTGGATTTGTAATTAGGTACCAATATAAGGATGTTTGAGTTGATATCGAGCCATGCGATGCACCATGAAATCCCACATCATATAGTGCGTATCGCACAGCAGGTCACATGGTCAAAATAAAAAGCTTGGAAGTTAAGCTTCATGACATGCGATTGTTGTGCGATCGCATGAGCGATTATGCGCATCGAACACCAGTCTTACACCACATCACAAAACACTGACAGTCACCTGAAATTTCAAGCCACCATTAAACCTGTGGTCTGAGTCGCATACTTGAAAGTGTGTATCTCATGTTCTTCGAACAAGCAACAAGCAAAATCTTAGTTCTAATACCCTATTTGTTTGTGTGATCGATGTTCGGTCACACCAACTTTCGTGATTTCTCACACGTGCCCAGGGAGTATATTGTTATCTCCTATCTAATATCATTGAGGACAATGCTCCATTTGTGTTTTGGGGTGTTTTAAATTTGTTTATCTCCTTGTTAATAGTAGTTTAGAAATAAACTCAGAGGGTTTTCTTAATACCACAATTTTTCCCAAGGAGCAAAGGTTTTCTTTTATTTTCTTTTTCTTTTTTTTACTTTTGTGTCAAACCGGGTTGGTGTTTCCCTATGATAGATTCAGAGGTGACTTTCTTAAGGGAGAATTCTATGTTTTAGTTTTAATTTAAGTCCGTAGTATGCTTGTCTTGAAATGGACCCACCAAAAAAAAATCTTGGCAAGATATTTTTGGAAAAGAAAGGAAAGAGGGAAAATGGATTTTTGAGGAAAGAATTCTCTTGTCATGATTTTCACCCAATTGTTTTGGCTTTATCGATTCCCAAATGAGTGTGTAATGAACTCGGAATAGCTTGTCAAATATGAATCCCAATTGATCTTGAGACTAATGAAAGAAGTCTTGTGGCATGATGCCTTGTGTGATGAGGCTTTACCTTCATTTTTGTGCGTATGTGTCATATAGAACTTTCCCTAAATGTGATTCAAAGCAAAATTCTAGGTGGGACCGAGCTTGGAAAATTACCTTAGGACCTTCTTGATAGCCACTTCACCCAAATGATTTCCCTCGATATCAACCCTAGTGAACCCCTTTGAGCTTGTGACTGTTCTTTGTCACCTTGTTTAACACCTTGACTTTTTTGGAACCTCTAACTTGGCACCCGTCCTCCCTAATTGCTTGAAAAGTGAAAAGAATTCTAAAAGCCTAAGTTTGAGGGGAAAATGAAAATATAACATAGGCAAATGCCTAAGTTTGGGGGTGTATGTGATCAATAAGGAGAAGAAAAGAGATGCACTTCAACTGAAAGGTAGCATCTTAAGTTGAATTAAAAATTGCTTCAAAAAGTTCAATCAAATGAGCAAAAATGAAAAGAAAGAATAGGTGCTACCAAACAAAAGGTAATACAAGAAGTTTTGAATGATCATGATTGAAAAAGAGAAGCTTGGGTTGTCTGAGGGAGAAATAAGGTGAAGTCAAATTAAAAAATGTGAGCGGTGTTTGAAAATATAACAAAGAGCATTAGGGAGGTGTATTCACTTTAATCAAATGAAATCCTCACCTTATCCCTATCTAACATCGTAACTCGCAAGTCCTAGGTGATTCGGAGCTTGGCCATCCTACATTAAAGATGATTTACATGAAGGGCAAGCCTATGGGTCGACATGTGTGCACTTGAACTTCCTTGAAAGCGTAAGAGTCTTCTTGGTTCTCTTATAATCCCTTTGTTTTGTGAATTGCATGATTGTGAGTAGGATTCTCTCTTGCGGTGAGTGACATCATGCACTCGAATTGAAATATGAAGTCTTTATTTCAATTGATAGGAATGAATAAGACAAGTTGTGTAGCGAATCTCGAGGAAAAATTGATGGTACATGCCAATGACTTGAGAAGCTTTGTATCTTGTTTTGAATGACAAAGTTCCCTTGATTTTAAATATAAATTAGGTCATTTTGAAAAAGGTTTTTAAATGATCTACTGCCTTTATTGATGTCTATGTAGGTACTTGTGATTAAAGATAGAAAACAAGGAAATGGACCCAAAAAGAGACAAAAAGGAGTCAAGTGTGAAGTGAGCAACCAAGACAAAGATTCTGCTGAGAGATGCGGCGCTCGTGCGACACGCACTTGCCTTGGTGCTGAATGCACCTTCCACCACATGAATTCCAGAAGTTGTTGAAGGATCTATTAAGGGGTGCAGCTACTATGCGACACGCACACTACCTGGTGCGAACCGCAACCCACTTTGCATGAAGCTCCCAAGTTGGCTTGAGTCACTGGATTACTGAAGAGGGAATGCGCACATACTGACGTGTGAATCACACGTCGTGCCGCGCACAACCTGAAGGGAATTTTTGTCCAAATTATGTGATATTTTGGGAATGTTGATAAACCTATTTTAGGCACAATTGTAAATATTTCTGATAGTTTTGAAGTTTTTGAACAATATTCTTAGATTTGTGAACAAGTTTTCCCTTCTAAGAACAAGAAGAGAGTTTCATTAAATTCCTTCTTCCCAATTCCTAGAACCACCATTTGTGTACAAATTGAGCTTCGATATTGAGAAATTTAGTTTGAATGGAAGGAAAATTGAGTTACCCATTTGGTTACCTTTTTCCTTAAGCATGAGTAGCTAAACCTCTTATTTAGGGATATGTTGATGATGGGCACTTGATAAATGGGTGTGGGTGTTTCTAATTCTTGTTTATAAATGCTTATTTGACACGGGTCTAGTGATTTCACCATATTTTAACTCATAAATTGGTGGTTGCAAACATTGATTATCCTAACTTGATTATGTTATTTCTTGAAAGAGGATTTCATAACTCTGGATGTGAAATTGCTAGTGGGAACTTGGTCTTCCATTTAGATTGAGGCTAGAAATATCTCATATCGATGGAATCACCTACTTCAGGGTTTAAAGATAGAAATAGTATGACCTCCCCAAGCATATATTTGTTGTTTTATTGCCTAATCAATAGTTCTTCAGCTAAGACTATTGTATATATGGTTGTTAATTGAGTGATAAATAACCATACTTAAAACCAAGGTTACCCATGTCGTTTATCATAAATTTGCATGAATAATCAATCACCATATCCTGTGTTCGAGTCTTATTTGACACACATCCCTAGTCTTCCTCTCTATTGTCTACACCTTGTTTTTTTACTTTATTTATTTATTTTGTAGAAATGCGAAATTGTGAAAGATTTACAATTCCCCCATTTTAATATTACTTACTCTCGTTGTGAACTCTGGTTTATAATCACCTAGGCTAAACTCTAAATTCTATGTGGTATTGACCCCAACATTTGTTGGGAACTATAAATGTGATTTTCTCTGATGATTGTCGATACCTCCTAATAAAAGAGTATGCTTGAGCGTTACCAGTCCTGGAGGCTTCCAGACTCATTTTGGGCACTTGGGTGATTTTTAGGCAAAACTAGCAAAGTGTTGACTTCGGTCAATATTTCATCAACAAGACCTCCATTGGTCATTTTGATGATTTTATTGAGTCCAGAATGTCATTTTCAGTTGTGCAACATGTTTGGTTTGTGTTCATGAGATTTTGAATGAATCTCGAGGGGCCGTTTGGGGACATTGTGGCTTGTTGAAAGTGTTGGTGCAGCTCATGGTAGTGCAATCGCTCTTGTGGAGATTGGCTCACATCGGCAGAGCTACACCTATGGGCAAACTAGCCGCACCAGGGATGGTTGTTAAAGTCAGCTGGCTTTGCTCCTGCGGAGTTTGGCCGGTCCTGTGGTCCTGCTCCTGCAGAGCTGGGTGAGACCATTGACCTTTGCTCCAGCGATGTCGCACCTGCAATGGATATTTCTGCAGGAGTGATGATCATTGTACATTTAATGTACTTTCTCTTTCATTTTTCTCTAAGTCTTTTAACATTACATGGAAGAATAGAGGTAGGCTAAGAGTAAAATTCACCATTCTTCATCGTTTTCGTGTGCAATTGAGGTAAATTCTTTGCCCTTTTATTATATTATGCGTTTGGTGTTTAATTCCATCCTCCATGGTCCTTTTGGGTTTCAAGTTGCATGATCTCTTCTACACTTTGAAATGACCTTTTCAGACCATTTGATATTTGAATCCGCTTCTGTGTCTACCCAAAGATAGGGCATGCATTCTTTACCTCATAGGGAGCATAATTGTGGTTTTTGATGGCACGCCTAGAGGGTCAATTTCTGAACTAATTTCTGACTTGAAATTCTAAATATCAATATGCATATCATTGTTCCCATTTTGACTCGTAGTTCATGTTTGTGATAGCATGGCTGCAATCCAAGGAACTTCGAAAGGGAAAGGCTACTAGGTCATGGTTTTCTATTGCAGTTAAGCCCCAAGGTAGGTTATGGTTTACTTCTTTTAGACTCATCTCGGTTAGAGTCTGTATGTTATAATTTCTACGACAGTTAGGGATGTTGGTAGGTTAGAGTTTGGCTCTACGATTCTTACATATAAATTGTCCATTTTCGGGATCTTAGACTAGTAATTTATCCTTAAGCCTTAGTTTATGTTGCTTTTAGTATTAGTATGATTAATATAAACTCCTTAGTGAGGAAGTAGTAGGTTTTCATGGTAGATTATACCGTTACTGTTAGTTTATTGTTATTCCTTCATTCCTTTTTCATTTGCAGTTATTTTGAATTTATGGGCTCGAGGCCATGGTTTTGTATTGGACCAGACTCCAGGTCAGTGTCTCTTTTTCAAGGGGTTGTTGTAATGACCCTTCCAGTCATTTATACATTTTTTCCTTTCTTGTACTGTTAAAGCTTACCTGTAGAGGCCTTAAGTTATTTATGGCTTGCTGGGACCGGTAGTTCAGTGCCCGGGCTATTTGTTTGGTCTTTTGGCCGTTTCTTATTTTAGATCTTTATGCTTTTGAAATCATTTACTTCTGTCAACATTCTTGGTAAACGTTCTTAGAATCAAATTCTGACAGTACCGTAAGCTCTGGAGCATGGACTTTGGTCTAGAGGGACCTTTGGTCAGGATTTGGGAGCTTTCCAGCTTTCCATTCTCTCTCGTTCTATGTTTTCAGGCTAATTGGGCTTGTTTGGTTGACTTTGGTCAATATTTAGAGAAGATGGCCTCGAATGGAGATTCTGTCAGCGTCGTTAGCTCTAGAATACCGAGTTTGTGTTAGGTAGTTAGTTGGTTTGGGTCCTGAGTGATCCAGGCTTATTTCGGGTGTTTGGTTGGCATTGGTTAGTGTTGACTTGGGTTAAAATTCCTCCAAGATTACTCGTATGGAAGTTTTGTCGATTTTATTGAGTTTATAATGTTGTTTCCACTCTAAAAGCACTATCGGTTTTTGTGTATCGGGTTTCTATTGTGTCCGGAATGTCCCGTAAAAGTTTTTAGCACTGCTGGTATGGCTGAAATTTGTTCATCGCGATCTCGAAGGGTTCTTCGCTATAGCGATGAAGAAATTCCTTGGTCATCACGATCGCAAAGGTTTTTCTTGAGATCGCGATGAAGGCCCTGCTCCTTTGTTCATCACGATCTCGAAGGGTAACCCTCGCGATCGCGATGAGTTGGTCAGTTTGTTCATCGCGATCTCGAAGGTATTTCTTCGCGATAGCGATGAACAAATCCATGTATGTATATATAACTTCTCCTTCATTTTATTCACCCACAATCCATTTCCTCCATTATTCTTAAGCTCTAAGCTCCCAATTTTTGTGTGGGATCTTTCAAATTGGGGTGATTATTTTATGGTCCGTGATCAATTTCTCACCTTCAATTCATAAGTTCTAACATTTAAATTCCGTAAATTCTCCTTTTTAATTCTAGTTTGTTCTTGTGTGGTTGGGGCTGTTTTGAGCTCCATCTGTTGTCTGTTTTCGCTCAAATTTGGAGCATGTGCTCCCGAGATGGTAAGGAATACGTGTGTGTTTTTTGTTTTTGGTTTCGGATTGCGGGGCCCACAGGCCCATTTGTGACCCAAATTTTAACCTGGCTATTAGTATAGCAATATAGGTATCGTAAATCTTGTTTTAATATGTAGATTATTGTGTTGATAGTGGTTTCACAATTTGGAGCTTCCTGGAGAAATTTGAGCCTGGACGACGTCGTCCCTACAGCTGTTCACCGGACGACAGGTAGGTTATAGCTTTTCCTTTCTAGACTCTGCGTATATAGGCTAGAACTGCATTAATTAGCATCTTTGGGTGGGTTGTTATAGGTTGGTACCCCAGACCTTGTCTGCCTTTTCTGTCCATTTATTTCATACGATTATTTTAGTATTTGTGTAGTATTGTATATCACCCTTGTGGTCCTGTGTGGCCTTGTATTGATTCTGGAATATAAATGGTGGGTGATTTGGGAATGTCCACGAGTCCTGAACATAGAGATTTCCTTTTAGGCTGGTTATGTCTGTTGAGTAGCTGTGGAGCCTGTGCATGGCAGGTAGGAATGTGAATGAGCCTGCGAGCCACTATAGACAGTTTTTCCTAAAATTGCATGGCCCCGGGGGCCCATTTTTGGTATACATGATGATAAAAAATGGGATTTTGGATGACTTCACACCTGATTTTCTACTGATATGAGGCTCTGCTGGGTAGAGTACTAGACCTGATTTCCTACTGATACGAGGCTCTGTTGGGAAGAGTACTAGACTTGATTTCCTACTGATACTAGGCTCTGCTGGGCATAGCACTAGACCTAATTCTGACTGATTTAGGCCCGGATACGCTCTGGGCACCCTCTGAGAGGGTTATTGAGACTTTTATCACTGATTTAGAACCGAGTATACTTCGAGCACCCTTTGAGAGGTTCTTTTGAGATTCCTACTACTGTTTTAGACCCGGTTTAATTTCGAGCATGTACTTTGAGGTTCTAATTCTCCAAGATTTTGCATTTGTTACAGTATGTGGTCAGGGACCTACATGGGCCCTCCGTTACAGGACCTGGCTAGGAGCCGAGCATGCCAAAGGAGGGGTATACAACGTAGGATGAGGTATAGCGGGCACAACCCACCATGGGTCCTCCCATCGAAGTACCAGGGGGAGGTGCACACAGGGTTACTATTACTGGTTCCATCATTACCATCATCATGTATATTTCACTCGAATTCCACCATTGTTTGCTGTGTGTTCAGTGTACGCTCCAGTTATATGGGTGGCCGGAGGGTTTTTTTCACTTAATTGCGTTCCTCGATTGTATGGGCGGCCGTTGGGACTGTAGGTATTTTAGATTACTCTTGTTGCTTTATAGGACTGGTTTTTATCCTTGTTTCTTGGTGATTTAGCAATTATTAGTCAGTTGAGGCTCCTGTTGTGGGATTTTGATTATTGAGAGGGATAAGGAGGCCTATCCTATTAAGACACTTTTGTGTGGCCTTCTGAGCAGATTGTGAGTTTTTGGTTCAATTCCCATCAGGATTTGAGTAGTATTCCTCGATTATTGTTGGTTAGTTATTCCATCCTCGGGTTGTACTTGTAAGGAAGGTTCCTGTTTATGATATCTTGAAGTTGGATTGGTGCAATGATTTCCTTATGCTTGTTGATTCCATCCTAAGTATGTTAGACTACTTTCCTTCTTTTCCTTTTACTTGAGGTTACTGGTATACCGCCATTTTCTAAACTCTCTCTCTTTATTTTTATTTTTTTTGTTGCAAAGATTCCAGGTGCATTCTTCTCCCTTAAACTTGTGTTTCTTTGTGATGTATACGATTGTGCTAGCATGTATACTTGTAGCTCTTGGTTGATTTCTCCTTGTGCTTCTTCCTTTCTTCCGTGACTCCTTTCTTGTAATATGCTTATTACTATTTTTATATCTTATATACGCTCAGTCGGCAGATGATGCCTACTGAGTACCCGTTGTCTTGGTGCTCATACTACACTTCTGCATCTTCCTGGTGCAGATATTAGTTGAGCTTTTGCCATTGATCGCGTTGGAGGCTCGTGCATCTTTTGAGAGGTTCGAGACTAGGGTGAGCGCCTGTCAGTCGGGGCTTGTCTACATCTCATCTTTTGTATTGATACTCTTTGTATATTCAGAGACAGTTGTACTTAGATTTTGCTACTTCTAGCACTTATACTCTATTAAAAGCTTCTGTACTATCGATACCAAGTCTTGGGGTTGGTGTAGTATCATTTGTATATATATTTTGGGTTGTTGCTTCTGCGTGTCTTATCTTTATAGTCAGCATCCGCTTATTTGTGCTTGTTGTGCATAATTAGTTAGGTAGTATCCCATTACTAACCGTTCTGGGCTACAGGGATTTGTTCACCTACTTGGGGGTTGTAGGTGCCATCATGACTTCAGAAATTAGGTCATGATATCTTGGTATCAATGCTCTAGGTTCACCGGTGTCGTGTTACAGAAGCAAGTTTCTACGTAGAGTCTTGTGGATCGGTACGATGACGTATGTATCCTATTTGCGGAGGGTTATAGGGCATTGTTAGGAAAAGTTTAATTTTCTTGGCTCCTTATCATGTGCTCATGGCTCTATTGACTTCTAAACTTCAATTATTTCATTCCTTCTCAGATGCCTATGATGAATTTGACAGCGGGTGATGTCGAGGCTTCTGTGCCTATTGCTTTAGTGCTTCCATCAGCACTAGGACTTCAGAGTGAGAGTTTACCATACTAGATAGGGGGTATGGGTTTAGCCCAACCTCCAATTGGATTTACAACTACTCCAGCTCTTCGGGATAACATGGCTAGGACTCTGAGTCCTCCGGTGGGTGTTTCAGTACCTGATTCTATGAGCAGTGCTTCAGCTAGGGTTGAGCTACCAGTTCTTTAGTAGGGTTTTCTGTTGGTATTAGAGTATGAGGTAAGATTTCATGACATTGTTAGGCATACTGCTAGGGTTGTACCTTCAGAGTTTGATAGGGTTTAGAGTTTTGTCATAGGTTTGATTTAACCCCTCTGTTTGATGATCGAGCATTTGGTTACAGTTAGGGCGACCTTCCTTCAGGTAGTGGATCATGCTTTGGCTATTGAGGGTTTATGTCGTGACGCATACGGAGGTAGTGCTAAGAAACATCATTGCCAGGACAGTTTTCAAGGTTCTTAGACTCGAGGTAGAGGATTCACCATCAGAGATAAGTTCCACTGCTTCTTATCTACCAGACTAGTTATAGTTACTCCACAGGTTCCAGAGGGTGGTTGTGTAGGGAATGTTGAGCAGAGTAGGAAGGGTACAAATCATATTCTTTAGGATTTGCCTTTAAAATGCGCAGGCTGTGATGGCTGGTCATGTCCAGTAGGATCATCCCGTAAGACTCCACTTGGTAATGTTTGTTATTGGTGCAGGGAGCATGGTCACTTGGTTAAGGATTATCCCACGATTCCGCCTTCAAGTCAGTAGGGTCAACAGGTGTGTTATCTCCCTGGGCTTCAGTGTCACCGGCCAGAGTTGGAACACAGGGTAGTAGGGTGGTCCCCAGGCAGCGAGAAGTAGTGTGCAGGGTTGCGGGGGTGGTCCCCAGGTGGTTAGAGGTGGCTTTTAACTGGGTGGTTCAGGCATCCGTCAAGAGTCAACAAGCACCGTGCATCGGAGTAGAGCTTCTTTGGGCTGCAATAGTTGTGGGGTGATATGACATTATGCTAGAGACTTTCCCCATCGAGGGATGACAGAGCCTTCAGCTTTGACTACTATGGAGAGTGTTAGACAGCATCAAGTTGATGCCCCTCTTGGTGGGCCTGAGGTAGAGGTTCCTGATATCGTTGCTCCAGGTTAGGCTTTTGTTATCTTTGACTTATGATAGTCCTGCTCGCATTATGATTCGATCCTTTCTGTCATTTAATTGCTTATATGCCTACCTACTACTTGTTTAGTTACTTGGCTACCTGAATTGTAGTATCTATGTGTTGTTTTATTGGTAGTTTATTCTTTAGTAGTGGATGGGGTGAGATATCCTTGAGAGTTGTTTTCCTGAGGTTGTAGCTTGTGGGTAGGATCTGTAGAGCTCGCTTCCTGGTTGTTGTGGTTCTAGGCTTGCTTTGGGTCTTCCTTTCTAGCGGTCCTAGATGGTTGTTTCCTAGGACATTATCTAGCGTGGATAGAGATCTATGTGTTGGTTCAGTGTGATACCGATGGTAGTGCTAGAGTTTGAGGCCCTGTCTTAATTCGGGTAGTGTTAGTTATGCTAGTGTGCATATATTGATTGTGGTTTTCGGGTGATTAGAGTCGACCCTCATTGTTTGGTTGGTTTAGGAGGTTCGCAGGTATATGGGTTGTTCCCATAATTTCCCCTCAGTTTCTTATTCGGTTGGGTTGTCATATTTTTTCCCTAGTTCCACTCGGAATGAATTTCAACCACAGTTCTCTGGATGAGCTTCTGATTTTGGCATTATGATTGGGTTTCGGCTTTAGCATTTTCAACTACGTGTTGATAGTAGCCTCGTGGCTGAGTTGTACTTGTAGCATTTTGGGTGAGTTGGGCATTCGGCCTATTCTTATCCTTCTTTATTGAGTTTGGCAATTTAGATGTGAGAACTAAGGTAGTGGTTTCTGATTTTATTTGAGAAGGAGTTTGTATGGTTCAGTAAATGCTAAAGGAAGAGTTTTGTTTAGTTGAAAAAGGAGGGAGATGACCCCTTGTTCGTGCATGTGTGTTATAGTAGTTGACTGAGATGACGATGAAGGCTTGCTTGGGTTATGGGTTGGTAACCTGATTCGACCGACTACAGATTTCAGTAGCTTCTCCTTTGATTGGTTTGAGGTTTCAGGAACAGCTACAGATTTGGAAACTTGCATATTTAAGCCTAGTTGTCTTCGGTTCCTAAGTGTTCATTGGGCGCATATGGGTTCGACAAAGGATGTGGTTAGTAAATCGGGGTTTGGTTTCAGAATCGTGGGCTAGCAAACTACTTCGGATGGTTCGTGGTTGATTCTCTTCGGTTACAGCTTCTTGGGTTGGAAGGCAATGAGTTCGGACAACTTAGCTTCCCCATTTCAGTTATGCAGTGACAGTTGGCCTTAGACACTTAGTCCTTGGCTAACCTTTGATTTAGGCTAGATATTCCATTCTACATTGGTTGGACAGATTCAGCAGCGTAAGTTTGGAAATCAGTGGTGGTGTGTTATATATGATCAGGTTGCGCTGGTAAAGGCGAGTGAGCCTACTTTGGATTAGGATGGTACCTTGAGATTGATCATCATCTTTGTTGCTGAGAGTTTGAAATGCTTGTCTCATTGGGTCTCCAAGGGTTGTATTTTATATGAGTTTCCAGTGTTGGTTAGACTCAGCCAGTATGGACTAGAAGTTCGGTATGATTTATGCTTCGAAATGGTTGGTTGTGTGCAGATGCGGTAGAGCGGTTGATTCAGGCCAAAGGGATGAGTTGAAAGTATATGCAAAAATTCTATATCTAAATGGTGACTTTGAACCCCAAGCACATTTTCCCTTGCCTTCGGGGTGTTTTGATTTGATATTCATGGCATGATAGACTCCTTCTGAGGTGAGATTGATAAGTGATAACGCCCAAACTACACCTCGAATTAATGAAGCGTAAGCGGTCGTAGTCAAGTAAAGAACCCAACAAGGTTGGGGTCGAATCCCACAGAGAATATGGTGAAGATTAAGTCTTTAGTGAAATATGTGACTAATGGTCAATAGTTTCCGGTAAATAAAGGGGGGGGGGTTGTAATCAACGTGAACAAAAGCAACAATATTGTAGAGAAGTAATCAGTAGGAGAGAATGAACTAGGGACGTGTTCACCATGGCGTTGTAACAATGTCGATTCTAGGCTTAACCGGGTTCTTTCTATATGCGTGTCACGATGTGATTGCGTCAATTGTATCGTCTAAACGTCTCTCGACCAAATAAACAAATTTCCTTTTCTATTCTCTCGACCTCGAAAAGATGTGCTTTTTTAGCTTTCAATCCTAAACATCAAGTAGAGTAATCCAGTTACGGCATTAATCATAAGACGAGAGTTAGTAGTCTCGAATCCTTGTTGTTAATCAAGTTTCCCGGTTTTAATCTCTTTACTCAAGCAAATTTAAACCTAGGCAAGTTCTAATGTTTGCAACCACTAGAAAACGTGAAAGAATGTATGATTAACAACGTGACAACATATATATTTAACCCGACGCTACCCGGAATCTATATTGCTACTTTTGCCATGGCTCCCACAACCCTAGTTGTGAGAGTTTTAGTTAATCATGCTTGAAGAAGAAAAGAAGAAATTCATAATAAAGGAAAGAAGATTCTTACAATATGATGAAAATACCCTTCAATAATCCAAGAATAAGAAAAACCAAGAACTCAAGAACGAATCAAGAACACGCTTGCAAGATCAAGAAATCGTGTTGCTTGTGCTCCAAGTCTCGCTCAAACTCCTAAAACTATTGTAAAAAACGTGTAAAAACTAATTGAAAAGGTGATGTGTAAAATAAACCTAACATAGGGTATTTATAGGAGTCTAGGAAACCAATCCCAAAAACGTCCGGATTCCGCGTCGCGCGTCTGCCTTAACTTGACGGCCAGGCTGACGGACCGTCAAGCCAGCGACGGACCGTCGCCTGGACCGTCACTTCTAACCAGTGATGCTGCCTCAACTGCCTTGGTATGACGGTCACTGTGACGGACCGTCACATGTGTGACGGGCCGTCACTCAGGCCGTCACTCTTATCCAGAACGCTCTTTTTCGCGTATTTCCTTCCGTTTCCACGTTAGTCTCCATTTCCTGAAAATACAACATAAAAACAACAAAAACGACAACGGTTGCTTGAAAACGTACGATTGTTCTTAGTTTAAAGGAGTCGAAAGTGACGTAAATTAGCGGCACATCAACACCCTCAACTTAAGACGTTCGCTTGTCCTCAAGCAACATGACATAAAACAATACTACGACTCAACTAAGAAACAAACTCGTGTCTATAGCAACTCATGGTCATTCAAAACTTATTCCATTAAATCAAGCTCCCTCGTAGCACACGAATGTATGAAACACTAACTTGCAAGGATCCAAACATGTCATTCCGATATGATAGAACATTCTACATTCACACGCGCAGCTATCCTAACAATCAATAGACAATACCGACATCTTGGTGCCCTCACCAAGAAGAAATCCCTCACACAAGATTTGGGACTAGGTAAGCGCTCACACTCACAAACGATTTCAAACAATGCACATGCGATACCATAGGCTTGCCCTTACTATTCTATTTCAGTTCTTCAGAAAGCCGCTCAGGATCACTACAGGACTTGTTTAGGCTTGTAATGAGGCTTCGGGTGCAGGTAGGATACATTTAGGGGTTATTGACTAAGCCCTCCTTGGAACTACCGACGTCTTATTACCACATAACTTACTTTGTCCATCCTTATTCACCTTTATATTTCCTTCTTTCTAGCTACAGGTGCGGCCTCTTTATTTTGACAATTCTTTTTATTTCTTTTTCGATCATTTTCATCTCTTTTTTTTCTTTCTTTTTTTCTTAGGCACACACCCGACTTTTCATTCTATTCACAACCAATCTTCACTATCCTCTTTTTCTTATCATTCACCTCTCTAGTAGCCACCCTCAACTTATGCTGATTGCCTGCGTTGAGGTGCACAATGTCCAAGGGAGGACCAGGGCCAAAACAGGGTTTACCTCTATAGTAGCCACCCTCAACTTAGGCTGATTGCCTGACTTGAGATGCACGATGTCCAAGGAAGGACCAGGGCCAAAATAGGGTTTCAAAGTTAAACAAGAACGGTGACAGGTTATTGAAAGAATAAGATCAATTATGGCTCAAACAGGGATCAAAGGGATTATTTATATTTGGACGGTCTTTTAGGTTAAGTGGACTGCATACAAAAAGGGCCTGTGATCCTTTCCTAAGCAACCAAACTTCGAACTTAACAAAATAGACCGGGCAAGTTCTAGATGCATGCACAGAGTAAGAATTTATAACAATAATCTCACACACTCTTGGCACCAAGAAACTATATCGCTACCAACTATCAAACAGCCGCTCGGCTTAAGCATACTTATTCTAATCATAATCACATAATGACATTCAAAGATCCAGACAGTCAATTGTTTCAACATAAGTACAAAACCAGAAAATTTTAAAAGGGGGCTCCTTTTAGTCAAGAAAAACGCCACATGCTTGCTATAGACACTTAGAAAACAACTAACAATTTAAACGACAACCTAAACATGCCGGTTCTACTAGATAGCACACCGGAGGGAAAAGAACTCGGCAACAAAAACCCTCGGTGGTGACTCACAGGTTTCCCCACGAATTAATTAGACTATAATACAACAACAATTTATGGGTTGCCTCCCATACAGCGCCTAATTTAACGTCGCGGCACGACGCGGGTGTCTTGATTACTCAGACTTCATCAAGACACCCCAGACTTAATAAACAACCGTATGCACAACTATATACCCTATAATAAACAAAAACAACAAATAAAAGTAAAAGCAGGAAAGTATGACTAAGAGTCAAATAAACATACCAGACTTAATAAACAACTATATTCCCCGGCAACGGCGCCACTTTTTGATAACGCCCAAACTACACCTCGAATTAACGAAGCGTAAGCGGTCGTAGTCAAGTAAAGAACCCAACAAGGTTGGGGTCGAATCCCACAGAGAATATGGTGAAGATTAAGCCTTTAGTGAAGTACGTGACTGATGGTCAATAGTTTCCGGTAAAAAAGGGGGGTTTTGTGTGAACAAATCGTAAACAAAATAAGTAATAATGTAAGAGTAATAATCAATAGGAGAGAGTGAACTAGGGACGTGTTCACCATGGCATTTGTAACAATGTCGATTCTAGGCTTAACCGGGTTCTTTTTATATGCGTGTCACGATGTGATTGCGTCAATGGTATCGTCTAAACGTCTCTCGACCAGATAAACAAATTTCCTTTTCTATTCTCTCGACCTCAAAAAGATGTGCTTTTTAGATTTCAATCCTAACATCAAGTAGATTAATCCAGTTACGGCATTAATCATTAAGACGAGAGTTGGTAGTCTCGAATCCTTGTCGTTAATCAAGTTTCCCGGTTTTAATCTCTTTACTCAAGCAAATTTAAACCTAGGCATGTTCTAATGTTTGCAACCACTAGAAAACATTAAATAATGAATGATTAACAACGTGACAACATATATATTGAACCCGACGCTACCCGGAATCTATCTTGCTACGTTTGCCATGGCTCCCACAACCCTAGTTGTGAGAGTTTTAGTTAATCATGCTTGAAGAAGAAGAGAAGAAAGTCATAATCATAATAAAGAGAAAAGATCCTTACAATGTATTGAAAACAATCTTTAATTAATCCAAGAACAAGAAACCAAGAACTCAAGAACGAATCAAGAACACGCTTGCAAGAACAAGAAACCGTGTTGCTTGCGCTCAAAGTCTCGCTCAAACTCCTAGAACTATTGTAAAAACGTGTAAAAACTATTTGAAAGGGTGATATCTAAAATAAACCTAACATAGGGTATTTATAGGAGTCTAGGAAACCAATCCCAAAAACGTCCGGATTCCGCGTCGCGCGTCTGCCTTAACTTGACGGCCAGGCTGACGGACCGTCAAGCCAGTGACGGACCGTCGCCTGGACCGTCACTG
>QJPP01001258.1:0-15248 GCA_003996215.1 Jaltomata sinuosa | reverse complement strand
ATATCATGCCTGTTCATCTAAAGGTAAATCAAAACGGATGAAGGATCTATGTAACATATATTTTATCACATCATTTAATTTTACTATTACAATCAGTTGGACTTTTATCAAATCAAAACGGATGAAGGATCTGTCACTTTTACAGAAACAAACAGTGGGAATTTCATTGAACCAACACAGAACCAAAAAAAAAAGGATAAAAGGATATCACGCTCGTCGTTTACTCAATCGCCATGAGTTTGGCTCGTGATATCTATCGTAAAGAGGTTCAATACGTTCCTGTCTCTTGCGCTTGCTTAATTTCGTTGGGTCAGCCGCCTTGAAGAATCTTGGTGCCAACTCAACAAGCCATTTAGGATCTATCACGGTCACCTCGCGCATGTACTCCTTTGTTGTCATAACAAGCTCGTGATAAATAACCCAGTCTGGCTGTCTTTGGAAAAGAGCACTGCTAGGATGGATGTAAACTGGCTGGTTCTCAACTAAAGTTCTATAACCCTCTTGAGGATCCTTTCTAGCAGCTTGAAAAAAGAAACCTGCTCCAATAGCCTTCCGGATCTTTGTGAAATTCTTTCCAGCACTCGCAACATCCAATTTATACTTGTCCATGATGGAGAGCAGCTGTTTTCTAACATCCTGTGCCCTCCTAAGCGATCGTGACTGGACAAAATTTTCAAAACACCATGGACCTGAAAAGTTTTTCGCTTTCCAAGCCTCATAAACAGCAAGCAAAGTAAGATGATCACCCTCAGGCTGAAAAAATTTGGCCCTTTTCTGATCAGCCTGGGCTTGTTTTTCCCTTGGTCGGTAAAAGATGTTTCCAGTTTGAATCATAGCAATGATGGTCAAGATCTCATCACTACAGCCAAAGTCCACGCTAGCAAGAAGCATCTTCGACAAAGGAGGATCTAATGGAAATTCTGCCATTTTTCTTCCCAGCTTCGTCAGAAGCCCCTCTTCATCCAGTGCTCCAAGAGTGTAAAGTTGCTCCATGGCAGATATGAGAGCCTGAGGGGTAGGTGGGTCCATGAAATCAAACGACAAAAGATCATTAATACCCATTGCTTTCATCATAAGAACCGTGTTCCCGAGATTTATCCTCTGGATTTCTGGAATCGCGGTAGGGGACATTTCACTGTGGAATGCACTCTCAGTATACAGACGGTAGCACTTCCCAGGTCCAGTTCGTCCAGCACGCCCTGCTCGTTGCTTTGCTGATGCTTGTGAAATTGGGGTAATAACCAGTGAATCAAGACCCTGTTTTGGATTGTAGACATTTTGCTTTGCAAATCCAGGATCAATAACATAATATATACCGTCAATTGTCAAAGAAGCTTCAGCAATATTTGTAGCAACAACAACTTTTCTTTTCCCAGGAGGGGCAGGATCAAAAATTCTGGACTGCATTTCACTGGGCAAGGCACTATAGACAGGTAGTATGATCAGTTCAGGAACATTTTTACCTAGTCCTTTCATCCTCTCGTAGAGACACTGGCAAGCATAATCAATCTCCTCTTGACCAGTCAAGAAGAGGAGGACATCACCTTCAGGTTCTGTCAAGTGGATCTGCATAACAGTAATTAAAGCCGCATCAAGGTAATCACTTTCTGGCTGCTTTGTGTAGAGTATCTCCACTGGAAAAGTTCTTCCTGGGATTGTAAAGATGTTGCAGTCAAAGAAATAGCCAGAAAATTTCTCTGCATCCAAAGTTGCAGATGTGACAATTAGACGAAGGTCAGGTCTCCTCTTCATAAGCTGCTTAAGCAAACCAAAGAGAACATCAGTGTGAATTGTTCTTTCGTGTGCTTCATCAAGCATTATGACTGAATACTGGGATAAATTATCATCAATCAGGATCTCCCTCAGAAGCATACCATCAGTCATATATTTGATAACAGTTTCTGGCCCAGTACAATCTTCAAAACGAATAGCATAACCAACCTCTTCACCTAATCGACAACCAAACTCCTCAGCAACTCTCTTAGCCACTGACATTGCAGCCACTCGACGAGGTTGAGTACAGCCAATTTTTCCCCTCGTTGTATACCCTGCCTCGGCTAGATACTGTGTCACCTGTGTTGTCTTGCCAGAACCTGTCTCACCAATGACGACCAGGACCTGGTTATCATGGACAGCCTGAATCAGTTCTTTCTTCAATTTGTAAATAGGAAGACTCTGCCTCTGCTCCTGGAGGGATAGCTTAGACCTCTGGCCAAAGGTCAAGGCTTTACCATAAGCATCCTTCTTCCATTCTGGCATGTCATAAGCAGACAAACCAACACCCCTAAGCTCCTGTGCCAGATGCCTCTCACCTGTCTCTGGCATTGGGTCTTCCCATGGTCTGTTGAGATCCTTTGGGATGGAATCAAGCATCGTTCTCTGTTGCTGCTCCCTTACTTCCCTTCTCTCCTTTATCAGAGCTGATTGTAGTGCAGCAGCACGACTCAATGATCCTTCCGGATTTTTGAAAATTTTAACAGGGGACATATCAACTGAATAACGACTCTGCCCTTGCAAGAAGGGGGGTTCGTCTTCATTCAACTCAACCTCAAGCTCTTCTTCAGCACCTTCTTCCTGATATAGCATTCCGTCCCCTTCTTCATCAAACATGGGATGTTCCTGCACCCCCAAAACACCTGCAGCAATAAGTTGTTTCGCTTCCCACTTTTCAGGTGAACTCATCCTCTTCAGCGGTCTACGTGATGGAACTGCATCCTCCTGCTCCATAATCCTGATTCCTGACAGGCCAATCCTGGTCTTAGAGCTTTCACCATTCATGGTTGAAGGATTAGTTGTCAATCCATCATCGCCTGAGGTCTTCTTCAATGGCAACAGATCCTTTCCTGTATTCTGATCAACATCTCTCATTGACAAACTCAGCTTCTGCCCACTAATAGAGATAACCTTCACAAAAACCTCCTGGTCCCGCTTTACTAAATCTTTGGCATTACTGACTCTTCTAGTAGCAAGTTGTGAAACATGCACCAAGCCTTCTTTCCCTCTAAAATCATTCAGCTGAACAAAACAACCAGAATCCATCACTCTTGTTACCCTCCCCTTATATACCGCATACAACTCTGGCTCATCCACATGATGCCTCGATTTTCTTCTATCCCTCCAATCATCATCCCTGTCTTGCTCATACTCATATCTCCTACCCTTTGCATATGCATTGTCATCTTTATCCCTGTTCCTGTCCCTATCTCTGCGCCTTTCTGAAGCTCTACGTTCAGCTCTACCATCATCATAATCATCCCTATCTCGATCCCTTCCCCTATCCCTATCCCCGTCTCTACCCCTTTCTCTTCTATAATCGCTATCCCTCTCTCGCCTCCTATCCCGTTCTTCTTCCTCCCCATCTCTCTTCTTACTCTTGGCCTCCAGCTCAATCTCCTTCTCCAATTCCTTAACTCGTTCCCTATTATCTCTTATCTTCAGAGAAGAAAACTCGGAGTCATTGTCATCCTTGTTCAAATCCTTGTCCGACTTAGACGTGGGGTTAGGAGGCAAAATAGCATGGATTATAGTTAGCAATGTTCTAACGAAATAATCTGGCATCTCAGCACCACTTTCTTTCAATTTGGCATCAAATTCATCTACTGTTGAGCAATTTCTACCAAGTTCAGTTATAAATTCAGCTAAAACTTTATCACCAAACCCTAAATGTGCCTCCAATTCAGAACATACCTTAGAAATTAGAGAGAGGTATTCCAATTTCTTCAACTCATTTTCTTCGATATCGGCTCCCATCCTTCAAACTCACCAACAAACGAACGCTAATGATATTCAATAGGGCTTACGGTGTATAGTTGATCTAAATCCTATGGAATAAGGGATTTGGTGTTTCGTGTTTTTCTTTTCTATTTTCTATACTATACTGAGGGCAAGCTGAGGAGAAATGGTTTTCTGAACCTTTGGAGAAAAGGTTTAGTTTAATGTTATTTTTGTTTTTATACTTGAGAGATTTTTTTATATATATAAATAAAAGATTTTAAAAAGTTATTTTTTTAATCTAAATTCTAAAAATGTAAGAGATTTCATTTTTACTCTGTCACACAAGGATGAAATAAAGGAGCTTAGGGTCAGAAAAGAAATTGACCAATTTATCCTTCTACTTTTATAGAATTATCAATATTTATACTAACAATTATTTATCTATATCTACTAGATAATTTAAGGCCCGTATATAATTGATTATAAATTTTAGATCAATTTCATATAAAAAAATTAAGATTTTGCTAATATTTGCCTATTTGAAAAATAAAATTTAGAAATATATAAGCATTTTGACCTATATTTTATTTGTCCCAGTCAGTACGCTAGCATAAATAAAGTATAGTAATAAAATATTTTAAAGTACTGTTGACATTAATTATGAGAACATCCATTTTTTACATAGTAAAACTTTCTTTCTCGCTTTTCTTCCAGTTTTTTCCACATAAAGGCCTATAAACTGTAATGTCTCTTCCGGTCATTTCCACGTATACGTTTTCCTTGTACCGTTAGAGCTTGTTTGTAGCGGCCCCAAGTCATTTAAGGCTTGTCGGGACCGGTATTTCGGTGCCGGGTCCATTTATTTGGTCGTATGATAAGTTTTGAAGTCAAGCAAGTCGGCAAAAGTTATCTTAAGTTTCTTTAATAAATTTTCTGAACTTTGGGTAAAATGTCTCAGAGCCTTTCTCTCAATATATAAAGAGTTAGAAGTCCCCCGAAATACCAAATCGAAGGTCTACGAGTCTAGTTTCCAACGCACAAAACCTCACGTCCAACTGATCTCGGAGTAAAAAGTTATGACTGTTTTACCGCGGACTGTCTGGCAGAAACCGGATCGCGAACCGGGTCGCGAACCGGGTCGGGTCAAAATCGATTTAAAGCCTCAACTTCACGTTTTAAAATGCCATTTCAGTTCTGAAACAGTGAGAAAACATAAGGGAGGGTTCCAAGAGAGTTCTTGAGTATCAAAATCGTGCGATGGTGAATTGCGAACCTAAATTTAAGAATTTTATTAGCATCACGCGTATATTTGAAAATATTTTATTTTAAAGTTATATTTTTATTACCTTTTTAAAGTATTTTAAATGTGTATGAAAAATACTTTTGTTATGACATAATTGTGTATGTATTTATTTCATAAGGTTTGTATACATTGTAATATTTTAACGGAGATAGTAAATTTAGTTATGTTGAAAATTATTATTATAATATAGTAGGTTTTATTGGAAATAATTTTCTATTAATTATGATATATTCAAAAAGTAATATATATTTTACCACAAACCTATGCAATACCTGAGTATATATATATAAGAGGATAAAAAGATTGTTTTAGCTGTTGCCACCTCCACTTCCACGTGGAAGTGGAGGAAAGGGACAACAAAATAGTGATTTAAGTGCTGGCAAGTATGCATTAATGGGTTGTAGCATTTTAATTGCAAATTTATCACTTTTATTTAATTAATTAGAGTTGAACAGTTATCCACTCTTCCAAAATGAATGTTGTACGTGATTGGTTTCATATATATGATTGATTTCATTAGTTTGTTGTATTTGCCTTTCCTTACGAATATTGAAGCAACTGTTATGCAATGTCTACCTATATTTTCTTGGTCGGGAGGGGATTTTGTGTGGGAAATCATTCTGACGATTTGTTTGATTATCGAATGAAATCGATTATCTACGTCAAGTTATTCAAGCCTAATTTCGAGTTTGAATTCATTTCGGAGTTTCTCGGAGCGGTTCGAGTGTGGACATCATCGTTCTAGCAGCTTATCGTCGGACGACAGGTAGGTTATGGTTTAAAATCCCTAGACTTAGCATATATCGGATAAAATTGTACTAGCTGGCATCCTTGGGTTGGATTATTAGGTTGGCACCACAGACCTCGACCGCTTTATTCATGTCCGCCTACTTTTGTTCCTCCGTTGCTTGTAGTACTTGCCGATATATTCTATTTACCCTTGTGGTCCTGTGAGGCCTTGTTGACTCTGGAACATAGAAGGTGGGATTTTGGGAATGTCCGCGAGTCCCGGGCATAGAATTATCCTTCTAGGCTGGTTATGCTTGCTGAGTAGCTATGGGCCTGTGCAGGGTCGATAGGTTGATTGTGAGCTGCTGGACAGCTATTGTGTTTGATCATACCATTTCCATGCATTTAAAGAGGTTTTATCCATGTTTTACTACGGTTTGGCTTCGGGCCTACTGGCACTATTTTCTAAACCTTGCATGGCCCCGGGGGCCTGTTTTTTATGGAAATGATTTGGAAATGGTTTGATTTAACTTGTGAATATTCCTGGGTAAAAGAAAGTAAAATTATGTTTTAAATCACCAGTTTTACGATTAATGCTAGACTCGGCAGGGCCGGGGTGCTAGTTGAGTTTTCTTGCTACTTGAGATAATTTTAGCCTCGGTCGGACCGAGCACCTGAGACGACTTTCTACTGTTTAGACCCGGTTATGCCCGGGCACCCTTGGAGGGGTTTTTTAGATATTTTCCTACTACTTTAGTCCTGGACAGGGTCTGGGCATGCATATTAGAGACTGTGTCTCTATCTTGAACCCGGACTTGCTCCCGGACTACATGTTTTGATACTGAGTTTTAGTATGGGGTCAGGCACCTCCATGGACCTTGCCATCCGGGCCTGGGGCTGCGGGCTGCGTGTGCCGGAGGAAGGGTATACGGTGGAGTGGAGGTATACGGGCAGTGTCCTTCCATGGGACCTACCTGCTGGGCCGGATCGGCACCGGAGGAGGTACATACAGAGATACCATTTCACTTGAGATCTTCATGCATCATATCATTCATTGTTGAGGCTCCACCCTTGTTTGTTGTTTTTTGATTGTACGCTCTGGTAGTATGGGATGCCGGAGGGTTTGTTTTTACTTGTTTGTGTTCCTCGGTTGTATGGGCGGCCGGGGGACTGTAGGTAGACTCTGGCTATTTACTTGTAGAATTGTTCCCTGTTACGGTTAATTATGAAATTGGTTACTGCTAGACTGTTAGTTGCTGGATTTGAGATTGATATGATTAGTTAGGCTTGATTCATGTCTCTAAGCATGCCTATCATTACTCTTTCTCTCTTCTTCTTACACTTGAGGTTACCGGTATACCGTCCATTTCGTAAACTTATTATGTATACACTGTTATTGCAAGGACCCCAGGTGCGTTGTTTCTTACTTTCACCTGTGCCTACGGTGTATATATTTTTTCTTGCTGGCCTCACATGTGGTTCTGTTGACTTCCCTCTGGGCTAGTTCCTGTGTACCTTTTGTTGATTTCTGTGACTACTTGCTTCTATTCTGTCTGTTACTACGCTTTTATCTTATATGTGCCCAGTCGGCCTATGATACCTACTGGGTACCTTATGCTTCTCATTTGGTGCTCACCCTACCCCCTGCATCTTTGGGAGTAGATCCTAGCGTGGGCCATCGCCGTTAGATCGCTGTATGTCGTGCTTGGAGATCCGTTGGGGATTACTTCAGACTGAGGGTGAGCTCTTGGTGATCGAAGCTTAGCTTTAGTTTATCTTTTGCTTTATGTACTCTATTACCATTCAGAGACATCTGTATATATTGTTTTGGATCGTTTGCACTCCATGTATGTAGTTTTGGCTTTATACTATGATACTAGGTCTTGGGGTTTGGTTTAGTTTCCGCATATGTATATATATATTCCTGTTATCTATTCTCTTCATCTTGTTCCCTTACTTTTGCTTATTAAACTACCCTCCCGCTTATTTGTTAGATAGTAGCCCATTACTAACTATCCTGGGCTACGGGAATTGGTTCGCCTACTAGGGGGTTGTAGGTGCCATCATGACCGAGAAATCGGGTCGTGACAACTTGGTATCAGAGCTTTAGGTTCACCGGTGTCATCGGTATAGGAGCCAATGTCTAGTAGAGTCTTGCGGATCGGGGCGGAGACGTCCGTACCCAATCTTTGGGAGGCTACAGTGACATTTTAGGAAATTTGACTCTTTCATTGCTTCTGTGTCGTGCGTGGAACCCTTGAAATTTCTGGAAATCTCATTTGTTCTACTTCATTCTTCCGCAGATGGTTCGTATGAGATCATCGGCATCACGCGAAGATGAGCCTCCCACTCCAGCTAAGGGTCGAGGACGCCCTCGAGCAGTGGCACCTGCTAGAGCTGCTAGAGTGGAGATAGAGCCCGAGCGGCATGTGGATCAGGGGGCAGCCCAGGTACCACCAGCTCCAGCACCAGCTCCAGTACCAGCTCCAGTGCCCACTTCTGTGCCAGCTCCAGCCCCAGCTCAGTCTCCAGATATTCGGGGATTACTATTACAGCTTTTGGGTATGATTGGAGAGCGGCCTTCTGAGGTAGCACATACATCCGCTCAGGGGGCAGCCCTGGGTGCACAGAGTTCAGGAGCACAGCCTGCTACTATGGCTCCTCGTGCGGAGGTCATTCCGGTCCCATCTGTTGCACAGCCTCTTGGTCCTCGCCCAGCTATGACAGAGTCAGAGCAGAAGGCGTTGGGTAGGTTTTTGAGGTTAGCACCTCCGAGGTTTGCTGGTACTTCTGGGCAGGATCCACATGACTTTATTACTACATGTGAGGAGATGTTGCATCATTTGGGTTTGTTGGAGACTCACGGGGTTGGTTATACTACCTATCAGTTAGGGGCCCCAGCGAAGTTATGGTGGAGGGCTCATGTTGCTTGTAGACCACCATCGTCACCTCCTTTGACCTGGTATGAGTTTTATGAGGCCTTTATGGCCAAGTTCCTACCTCAGAGTGATCGTGAGCGTCGCAGGGAGCAGTTTACTCACCTTATACAGGGGTCTACGACTGTCTCGGAGTATGAGACCCGTTTTCATCAGCTAGCACCATTTGGAGATATGATAATTCCTACCGAGGCAGATAGGATTCGCAGATTTGTATGAGGATTGAGGCCAGAGATCAGGCAGCCAGCTGAGATATTGATTGCAGGTGGTCGGTCATTTTAGGCTATCGTAGACTATGCCCGCACTGTGGAGGACATACAGTGACATGATCAGGGGTCCAGAGATAAGAGGCCTCGATATCAGGGTGTCTACAGTGGTTACAGATATGGTGGTAGAGGTCCTGGCCAGTGGAGCCGGAGTTATCAGCCACAGCAGCACCAGGGTCAGTCCAGCCGACCGGTTCAGGCTTCCCTTCAGACTTTCGGTAGTGCCTAGTTCGAGCAGGGTCAGAGCAGCCATCAGGGCTATGGCGGCCAGTCTTCGAGGGGTACAATTTCTGGGGCATAAGGCCGTGGTGGTTATACAGGATCTGCTGGTTCATCTCGACCGAGTAGGTCGCCAGGGGCTTGTTTTACTTGTGGTGTGATTGGTCATTTTGCTAGAGATTGCCCTCAGCAGGGTACAATTCAGTTGGCCGAGCCTTTACGAGCAGTTCAGCCTCCGGCTAGAGGGGGTGGTCGTCAGGGTAGAGGTGGTGCTCCGCGCGGCAGAGCAGGTGGTAGGGATGGCGGTCGGGCAGGTGGAGGTCATCGTCAGTTTTACGCGGTCCCTAGGAGACCAGAGGCAGAGGCCTCAGATGCTGTGATTACAGGTACGATTTCTATGTGCCATCAGTCAGCTATGGCTTTATTTGATCCTGGATCCACTTGTTCATACGTATCTGCCTACTTTGTGCCTTGTTTGGGGTTGGCTAGTGAGCCATTATCTGTTCATGTTTCTGTTTCGACCCCAGTAGGAGATTCTTTAATAATGGATCGGATTGTGAGATCTTGTATGCAATCTATTGGTGATTCAGAGACTTGGGGTGATTTGATGATTCTTGATATGCTAGACTTTGATGTGATACTGGGCATGGACTGGTTATCCCCTCACTGTGTGGTTTTGGATTGTTATGCCAAGACCATTACCATAGCTGTGCCCGGTGTATCCCCGGTTGTATGACAGGGTTCTGTTAGCCATGCACCATCTGGGATCATCTCTTGTCTTCGAGCTAGGAAGTTGATTTCCCGTGGGTGTTTAGCTTATCTAGCATATGTCCGAGATGTTAGTGCTGACCCTACTTCTCCTGAGTCTGTTCCTGTGGTTAGAGACTTCTCGATGTGTTTCCTACCGACCTGCCAGGCCTTCCACCTGAGAGAGATATTGATTTTGCTATTGAGTTGGAGCCGGGAACTAGGCCCATTTCTATTTCTCCTTACCGTATGGCTCCTGCTGAGTTGAGGGAGCTTAAGGAGCAGCTCCAGGATCTGTTAGCTAAGGGGTTTATTAGACCTAGTGTGTCACCCTGGGGTGCTACTGTTCTCTTCGTGAAGAAGAAGGATGGGTCGATGCGCATATGTATTGATTATCGACAGCTGAATAGGGTGACAGTGAAGAATAGGTATCCGATGTCGAGGATTGATGATTTGTTTGACCAGCTTCAGGGTTTAGTCGTGTTTTCGAAGATTGATTTGAGGTCTGGCTACCATCAGTTGAGGATTAGGGCGGAGGACATCCCTAGGACAGCATTCAGGACACGTTATTGCCATTATGATTTCCTGGTGATGTCTTTTGGGTTGACTAATGCCCCCGCAGCCTTTATGAACTTGATGCACATGGTTCTTGGCCCGTATTTGGACTCATTTGTGATAGTTTTTATAGACGACATCTTAGTATACTCGCGTAGTAAAGATGAGCATGAGCAGTACTTGAGGGTTATACTCCAGACTTTGAGAGATCATCGGCTTTATGCCAAGTTTTCAAAGTGCGAGTTTTGGCTTGAGTCAGTTGCATTCCTAGGGCACGTGGTGTCTAAGGATGGGATTAGGGTTGACCTGGGAAAGATTTCTGCGGTTTGTGATTGGCCTAGACTTACTACTGCTACTGAGGTCCGCAACTTTATTGGGTTAGCAGGTTACTACAGACGGTTCATTGAGGTATTTTCTTCCATAGCAGCACCCTTGACTATGCTGACTAGGAAGGATGTCCCATTTCAG
This sequence comes from Jaltomata sinuosa, assembly GCA_003996215.1. Taxonomy (NCBI): domain Eukaryota; kingdom Viridiplantae; phylum Streptophyta; class Magnoliopsida; order Solanales; family Solanaceae; genus Jaltomata; species Jaltomata sinuosa. The sequence continues at coordinate 4,311 of QJPP01001258.1, read as the reverse complement.
TGGTCGGATCAGTGCGAGGATAGCTTCCAGAGGCTTAAGGCCTTATTGACTTCAGCTCTAGTTTTGGCTTTGCTGGTTGAGGGTTAGAGCTTCTCCGTGTACTGTGATGCTTCTGGGGTTGGTCTTGGTTGTATGTTGATGCAGCAGGGTCGAGTAATAGCATATGCATCGAGGCAACTAAAGGTTCACGAGCGCAACTACCCCACTCATGACTTAGAGTTGGCAGCGGTAGTTTTCGCGCTCAAGATCTGGAGGCATTACCTATATGGAGTTCACTGTGAGATCTTCACTGATCACCGTAGTCTTCAGTATATCACGAGTCAGCGAGAGTTGAACTCGAGACAGAGGAGATGGGTCGAGTTACTGAAGGACTATGACTTCACTATTCTGTATCATTCGGGTAAGGCAAACGTGGTAGCGGATGCCTTGAGCCGGAAGGCAGTGAGTATGGGTAGCCTAGCTTCTCTTTCAGTTTCAGAGTGACCGTTGGCCTTGGACATCCAGTCCTTGGCTATCCGTTTGGTTAGGCTTGACTTGTCGGATCCTAGCAGAGTTCTCGCCAATGTTGAGGTTCGTTCTACTTTGATTGATCAGATTCAGAGCCGTCAGTTTGAGGATCAGCAATTGTGTGACCTTCGTGATCGAGTTTTTCAGGGTGAGACCAGTCGGGCTACTCTAGATTCAGATGGGGTTCTGAGGTTTTATAGTCGCCTTTGTGTTCCGAGGATTAGTGATTTGATTCAGTTGATACTTCATGAGGCACATTGTACTAGGTACTCCATTCACCCTGGCACAACAAAGATGTATAGAGACTTGAGACAGCTTTACTAGTGGAGTGGTATGAAGCGGGATATAACGGATTTCGTATCTCGATGCTTGAACTGTCAGCAAGTTAAGTTCGAGCACATGAGACCTGGTGGTTTGATGCAGTGACTTCCCATTCCTGAGTGGAAGTGGGAAGGGATTACTATGGACTTCGTTGTTGGTTTGCCTCGTACTTCTCATGGGTTTGATTCCATATGGGTGATTGTTGATAGGCTGACTAAGTCAGCACATTTCTTCCCGGTTCAGACTTCTTATGGTGCAGAGAGGTTAGCTCAGATCTACCTTCGTGAGATTGTTCGGTTGCATGGGGTTCCAGCTTTTATTATTTCAGACCGCGGCACTCAGTTCACATCTCAGTTCTGGAGGGCTATTCAGCGAGATTTGGGTACAAAGGTTCATCTTAGTACCGCCTTCCACCCTCAGACAGATGGCCAGTCCGAGAGGACCATTCAGATTCTGGAGGACATGCTTCGGGCCTGTGTTCTTGACTTTGGAGGTTCTTGGGATCAGTTTGTTCCCTTGGCAGAGTTTGCTTATAAAAACAGCTTCCATTCGAGTATCGGCATGGCACCTTTTGAGGCTTTGTATGGCAGGCGTTGCAGATCACCGGTAGGTTGGTTTGATGGTTTTAGTTCTAGGCCACAGAGCACAGATTTGCTTAGAGATTCCTTAGATCAGGTTCGAGCGATTCAGGACAGGCTTCGGGCAGCTCAGAGCAGGCAGAAGAGTTATGCTGATCATAGGCTTCGTGCCTTGGAGTTTAGTGTCGGTGACTTGGTGTTTCTCCGTGTATCGCCCATGAAGGGCGTGATGAGATTTGGTAGGCAGGGCAAGCTTAGCCCCAGGTACATTGGGCCGTTTGAGATTCTGCAGAGGGTTGGTAGCGTTGCCTATCAACTAGCCTTGCCTCCGATGTTTTCAGCTATACATCCTGTATTTCATGTTTCGATGTTGTGTCGGTATGTCCCAGATGAGTCTCATGTGTTGCAGTGGGATTCAGTTCAGTTGGGTGAGAGTTTAGCCTTTGTTGAGGAGCCGGCAGCTATTTTGGCCAGAGATGTCAGGAGATTTCGGTCTCGAGAGATCCCGGTTGTTAAGGTTCAGTGGAGACACCGTCCAGTCGAGAAGGCTACCTGGGAGACCGAGAGAGATATGCGGGCTCAGTATCCGCAGCTGTTTGAGCCTTCAGGTACCCACTTGACCTTGACTTTCGAGGACGAAAGTCCTTTTCAGTAGTGGATGATGTAATGACTCTTTCGGTCATTTTCACGTATACGTTTTCCTTGTACCGTTAGAGCTTGTTTGTAGCGGCCCCAAGTCATTTAAGGCTTGTCAGGACAGGTATTTCGGTGCCGGGTCCATTTGTTTGGTCGTATGATAAGTTTTGAAGTCAAGCAAGTCGGCAAAAGTTATCGTAAGTTTCTTTAATAAATTTTCTGAACTTTGGGTAAAATGTCTCAGAGCCTTTCTCTCAATATATAAAGAGTTAGAAGTCCCCCAAAATACCAAATCGAAGGTCTACGAGTCTAGTTTCCAATGCACAAAACCTCACGTCCAACTGATCTCGGAGTAAAAAGTTATGACTGTTTTACCGCGGACTGTCTGGCAGAAACCGGGTCGCGAACCGGATCGCGAACCGGGTCGGGTCAAAATTGATTTAAAGCCTCAACTTAACGTTTTAAAATGCCATTTCTGTTCTGAAACAATGAGAAAACATAAGGGAGGGTTCCAAGAGAGTTCTTGAGTATCAAAATCGTGCGATGGTGAATTGCGAACCTAAATTTAAGAATTTTATTAGCATCGCGCGTATATTTGAAAATATTTTATTTTAAAGTTATATTTTTATTACCTTTTTAAAGTATTTTAAATGTGTATGAAAAATACTTTTGTTATGACATAATTGTGTATGTATTTATTTTATAAGGTTTGTATACATTGTAATATTTTAACGGAGATAGTAAATTTAGTTATGTTGAAAATTATTATTATAATATAGTAGGTTTTATTGGAAATAATTTTCTATTAATTATGATATATTCAAAAAGTAATATATGTTTTACCACAAACCTATGCAATACCTGAGTATATATATATATGAGGATAAAAAGATTGTTTTAGGTGTTGCCACCTCCACTTCCACGTGGAAATGGAGGAAAGGGACAACAAAATAGTTATTTAAGTGCTGGCAAGTATGCATTAATGGGTTGTAGCATTTCAATTGCAAATTTATCACTTTTATTTAATTAATTAGAATTGAACAGTTATCCACTGTTCCAAAGTGAATGTTGTACGTGATTGGTTTCATATATATTATTGATTTCATTAGTTTGTTGTATTTGCCTTTCCTTACGAATATTGAAGCAAATGTTATGCAACGTCTACCTATATTTTCTTGGTCGGGAGGGGATTTTGTATGGGAAATCATTCTGACGATTTGTTTGATCATCGAATGAAATCGATTATCTACGTCAAGTTATTCAAGCCAAATTTCGAGTTTGATTTCATTTCGGAGTTTCTCGGAGCGGTTCGAGTGTGGACATCATCGTTCTAGCAGCTTGTCGTCGGACGACAGGTAGGTTATGGTTTAAAATCCCTAGACTTAGCATATATCAGATAAAATTGTACTAGCTGGCATCCTTGGGTTGGATTATTAGGTTGGCACCACAGACCTCGACCGCTTTATTCATGTCCGCCTACTTTTGTTCCTCCGTTGCTTGTAGTACTTGCCGATATATTCTATTTACCCTTGTGGTCCTGTGAGGCCTTGTTGACTCTGGAACATAGAAGGTGGGATTTTGGGAATGTCCGCGAGTCCCGGGCATAGAATTATCCTTCTAGGCTGGTTATGCTTGCTGAGTAGCTATGGGTCTGTGCAGGGTCGATAGGTTGATTGTGAGCTGCTGGACAGCTATTGTGTTTGATCATACCATTTCCATGCATTTAAAGAGGTTTTATCCATGTTTTACTACGGTTTGGCTTCGGGTCTACTGGCACTATTTTCTAAACCTTGCATGGCCCCGGGGGGCCTGTTTTTGATGGAAATGATTTGGAAATTGTTTGATTTAACTTGTGAATATTCCTGGGTAAAAGAAAGTAAAATTATGTTTTAAATCACCAGTTTTACGATTAATGCTAGACTCGGCAGGGCCGGGGTGCTAGTTGAGTTTTCTTGCTACTTGAGATAATTTTAGCCTCGGTCGGACCGAGCACCTGAGACGACTTTCTACTGTTTAGACCCGGTTATGCCCGGGCACCCTTGGAGGGGTTTTTTAGATATTTTCCTACTACTTTAGTCCTGGACAGGGTCTGGGCATGCATATTAGAGACTGTGTCTCTATCTTGAACCCGGACTTGCTCCCGGACTACATGTTTTGATACTGAGTTTTAGTATGGGGTCAGGCACCTCCATGGACCTTGCCATCCGGGCCTGGGGCTGCGGGCTGCGTGTGCCGGAGGAAGGGTATACGGTGGAGTGGAGGTATACGC
>QJPP01001257.1:0-102340 GCA_003996215.1 Jaltomata sinuosa | reverse complement strand
TACTACGCTTTTATCTTATATGTGCCCAGTCGGCCTATGATACCTACTGGGTACCTTATGCTTCGCGTTTGGTGCTCACCCCTACCCCCTGCATCTTTGGGTGCAGATCCTAGCGTGGGCCATCGCCGTTAGACCGTTGTGATTCGTGCTTGGAGATCTGTTGGAGACTACTTCAAGCTGAGGGTGAGCTCTTGGCGATCGGAGCTTAGCTTTAGTTTATCTTTTGCTTCATGTTCTCTATTACCATTCAGAGACATCTGTATATATAGTTTTGGGTTTATTTATACTCCATGTATGTAGTTTGGCTCTGTACTATGATACCAGGTCTTGGGGTTTGGTTTAGTTTCCGCATATGTATATATTTATATCCCTGTTATCTATTTTATTCGTCTTGTTCCCTTATTTGCTAGATAGTAGCCCATTACTAACTGTTCTGGGCTACGGGGATTGGTTCACCTACCGGGGGTTGTAGGTGCTATCATGACCGAGAAATTGGGTCGTGACAATGGCCCTGCTCCTTTATTCATAGCGATCTCGAAGGCTGACCATCGCGATAGCGATGAGTTGGCCAGTTTGTTCATCGCGATCTCGAGGGTTTTTCTTGCGATAGCGATGAACAAATCCCTGTCTGTATATATACCTTCTCCTTCGTTTTCTTAACCAAAAATTCATTTTCTCCATTGCTCTTGATCTTCAAGCTCCCAAATTTTGTGTGGGATTATTCCAAGGCGTTGAGGTTATTATTTTATGGTCCGTGATTGATTTCTCACCTTTTATTCGTAAGTTCTAATGTTTAATTTCCTTAAAACCTCCTTTTTGATTCTAAATTTGTTCTTGGGATTAGGGGCTGTTTATGGCCCCTCCCCTGCTCGTTTTTCGCTCAAATTTTGAGCATGCATTGCTGGTAGCGTTAGGAACCTCGTGGTAACTTTCATTTCTGATTTTGGGATGCGGGCCCTACGGGCTCGATTTTGATCCGGATTTTGACCCGGCTAAAATATTAGCAATATGGATATCGATAGCTTCATATTGATGCGTAGAATATTGTTTTGATAGTGTTTTTGCGAATTGGAGCTTCCCAGAGTAGTTCGAGCTTGGGAAATGCCATTCCCGCAGCTAGTTATCGGACGACAGGTAGGTTATGGTTTTCCCTACCTAAACTCTACGTATATAAACTATAACTGCTCTAATTAGTATCCTTGGGTGGGTTGTTACAGGTTGGTACCTCAGACCTTGTCTGCCTTTTCTGTCCATTTATTTCATACATTGTTTGTAGTATTCGCATAGTATTGTGTATTACCCTTGTGGTCCTGTGCGGCCTTGTATTGACTCTGGAACATAGATGGTGAGTTATTTGGGAATGTTCGCGAGTCCTGGATATAGAGATATTATTCTAGGCTGGTTATGTCTGTTGTAGAGCTGTTGAAGCTGTGCAGGGCCAGTAGGAATGTTTGTGAGCCGTTGGGCTAATATATATTATTTGCGAGCATATCATTCATGAAAAGGTTTTTTCCTTCATGTTTTACTACTGTTTTGACTTTGGGCTTACTATAGATGATTTTCTAAACCTTGCTTGGCCCGGGGGGCTGTTATCGGTAAAAATGATGATAAAATGGGATTTGGATGATTTCACACTAGTTTTCCTACTGATACTAGGCTCGGCAGGGCTGTAGCACTAGACTTGATTTCCACTGATACTAGGCTTGGCAGGGTCGTAGCACTAGACTTGATTTTATTACTGATTTAGACCCGGATATGCTCTGGGCTCCCTTTGAGAGGGTTATTGAGACTTTTATCACTGATTTAGATTCGAGTCTACTTCGGGCACCCTAGAGAGGGTCTTTTGAGATTACTACTACTATTTTAAACCCGATTCTATTCCAGGCATGTACTACGAGGTTTCGAGTATTGAGCTACTATATGATATTGCACGATTTTGTATGTGGTCAACGAGTAGACCTCCATGGACCCTGTCGATCCAGGACCTGGGGCCTTAGGCCAAAAAATATAAATTTGTATCAAATTCGAACTAGTAACTAATCCCAACATAGAAGTACTGAAAAAACTCATATAAGCAAAAAATCTCAAATAGCCTTGATCATGAGCCATATAATTATCACTATAAATAAGAACCATAATTCCAACAGTAGTGATTAATATTGACATAATAGAAGTAAGTGCTGTGTGTGCCATATGAGGGGTGTACGACATAGCAGAGGTACACGGGTAGAGTCCTTCCATGGGTCCTGCCTCTATATGGGTCGTTGAGGTACCTGAGTGGGAACATACAAGTTACTTTCACATCATATCATTATCATGCATTTGGTATTTCGATTTCATCCTTGTTTGTTGTGTGTTCAGTGTACGCTCCGGTTGTATGGGCAGTCGGAGGGTTTGTTTTAACTTGATTGTGTTCCTCGATTGTATGGGCAGCCGTTGGGGCTGTAGGTAGATTATATTACTTCTTTCATTTCGTAGAACTAGTCTAGACCTTTAGTATTGATTGAATGGGTGGTTTTAGCCTATTGAGGCACCAACTTTGGGACATAAATTGTTGAGTGGCTAGTGGGTCCTATATTACTGAGATATTGATTGTGTAGCTGTCAGAGCGATCGTGGGGTATTGATTCCAACTTTTATCCTAGCTTGATTAGCAGATTTGGCTACTTGATGGTTAGTTATTCCATCTTAGGCTTGACTTGTGAGTTGATTACGCCTATTTTCATCTCGGCATTTGATGTCTTAGGAATGGTTCTGTTAGTGTGTGTTTTCTAGTTCGATTGTGGCTTGCTTCCCTTCTTTCCCTTTTTTTTGAGGTTACCGGTATACCGCCCATCTCTTTAAATTCTCCTTATGTATACTGTTGTTGCAAGGATCCCAGGTTCGTACTTCTTCCTTCTTTCACCTGTGTTTCTGTGTATGTATATATTCTGTGCTAGCATGCTCTACTTGTAACTCTTGGTTGATTATTCTTGTGCTAGTTCCTTGTGCTTCATCTTTGCTTTCTGTGACTATTTTCTTGTATTCTGCTTATTATTGCTTTTATATCTTATATTCTCTCAGTCGGTCGATGATGCCTAGTGGGTACCCGTTGCTTAGCAATTGATACTCATACTACACATCTGCACTTTTTGGTGCAGATATTAGTGTGAGCTTTCACCGTTGATCGCATTGGAGCCTCGTGCAACTTTTGAGATCTTCGCGACTAAGGTAAGCGCCTGACGGTCGGGGCTTGACCACATCTCATCCTTGTACTGTTACTCTTTGTATATTCGTAGACAGTTATACTTATCTTTTGTTACTTTTAGCACTTGTGTTCTATTATCAGCTTTTGTATTGTCGATACCAAGTCTTCGTGTCAGTGTAGTTTTCTTATATATATTCCGGTTTTTGCTTCCGCTTGTCTTTATTTTATTCTTCTTTCGTTTATTTTAACTTATCATACGTATTGGTTAGGTGGTAGCCCATTACTAACCGTTCTGAGCTACGGGAATTGATTTGCCTACTGGAGGATTGTAGGTGGCATCATGACCTGAGAAATCGGTTCATGACAGAAATGATACTAGAATGTTTTAGTTATGAAGAAGGGTGGGAGGAGGAAGATTACCTCGATAAAAAGATGTGAAATCCCAAGATAAACAAGCTCCCTCTTTGCAGCAACAACAAATGGAGAAAAAAAATCAATGAGAAAATCACACCACAATGATGAGCTCGCGATGTAGAGCAACTTCCGTTAAACTTTCAAATTGAAAGCATAAACTTCCATGAAGGATTTGTGGGGTTATGTTCTGATTTTTATTGGTTTCCAGGCGATTTCTACTGAATTAAAATGAATGTGGTGGTGTTTTATAAAGCACCACCGATCTATAGGCTACGGGGGCCCGCTTTGACGTGCCTGCTTGTGCAATCTCAGAAAAACGTGAATATCTCTCTATTCTAAAGTCGTATGGATGAACGGTTTAGTGTTTTAGAAACTAGACTCATAGACTTTTGATTTGGTAGATCGGGAACCTTCTAAATCTTTATGTATCAGGTGAAATGCTTTGAGACATGTGACCCAAACTTTTAGAGAATTTATTAAAGGAATCTACAATAATTTTTTTAGACTTTTAATTTACAACTTGCGTGACTTTAAAACATAACATACAACTATTGTGCAATTAAAATACATCACAAAAAACCCTTCCTGATATATTAAGCACTCTTAGTCTTATTTCAAAAGCACAGATTAATTTAAACGTTCAAACGGGGTGGGGTACTATACTCAAAATGTGTTCGGACCCCTTGAATACAATCCAACTATGTACTAGGCTAAATTCGACATTCCAGAGTCAAAAGAACAGTCTAAATATTCAACGGAGGTCGTTATCAATGAATGTGGACCGAAGTCAATTCTGGGCTTTAATTTTCAATATCTCATCAAAACACTCAAAATTAAATCAAAAGCCTCGAGACCCGAATCAATAATGTTACTAACTCAAAAATGACATTCTAGAGCTGATGGAACTGACGAAATTTTCATACACGCTTAAATATTTAAACATTGATCGAAGTCAATCATTTCAACTCTAAAGCCTTCTAAAATGAGGAATTCACTTAAAATTCAATCAAACACCTTGAGAATCGTGACACTCACTCCCGCACACTACAAACATCAAAATGCAACTATGGAGAAGGGTAAAACTGTCAAAATACGCCAAAAGCTAAAAATCACAACCAAGGTTATTACAATACTATCAACCAATAATTTATTTTATATAAATTCTTTATAGTATAACACCAGTATACGCATAAATGATCGTCATATCATTTATACGAGATCCCTTATTACTCATTACTCTGAAATTCATTTATTACATCAAAACTAACACTTCAAATAAGCAAGATATCTCTTTTTGCCTAAACCAAAGTCCAACCATCAAATTATGAACTTGCCCTTTTGTATCCCTTCTGAATAGTTGAAATCTATTTAAATATAGAATTTCCATAAGAATACACTCATATTGCTCTATTTATTTTTGACTCAAAAATCGGGTCAAGAAGTCACTTCGAGCCCCATTGTTGAATTTAATTTTTTTTTCAAATTATATTTATCCATAATAAAATAAACTCGCACATCAAATTTCAGCTAAAATATATCATTATTCGACCTAATCAATGATTCTAACTTTAAAAACTCTAGGGCTATATTTCTTAATTTGTCAAAAAAATCACATTTCTACCATAAAAACTTTCTCATAATTACATTATAATTTCATGGAAAGTTTAGAATCATTACTTTAATGCTTTGGGATGAAAATTTATATTTGCTTTTTTTTTTCTTCTTTTTTAATCCCTTTCTTTTCTTTTCCTTGATGTGTTCTTTCAGCTTTTGTGTTTCCTTTTTCTTTTTTTGCTTTTATTTCACTGACTAGCATTGTAGTCTCCTATTCAAATTGGGTTTTGGCCTTTGGCCTTTTTTCTCTTTTTTTCTTCTTTAGTTCTCTTATTTTCAATATACTAAATAACCTCTAATTTAATTAGAGTTATTACATTCTTCCTCACTTAAAATAACATTTATTCTCGAACTTGATCAAAAAATTTATGAAGTATAAAGATTTGAACACTCACTGCGCATGTCTTGCTCGTTCTTTCAAAATGAACTATATTCTCTGAAATTCATTTGATCACCTCGATATTTGTGTCACACATCCCCATAAGTCCTAATTCACATATAGAAGCTATGAAAAAGGTAAAAAATAAAAAATAAATAAAATTCATAAAATAACAAGAGGAGTCGTTATAGTCAAAAAAAATGTTTATAAGTTACTATATTTTTCTATTATATTTTTTTGAAAACTTACAATTAGTAGAAGCTTATGTCTAGTTTTATTGATCAACTCATATTAAAATAGCAATGGCAACAACCTAAAAATGAAAAATCATCTTCCATTTTATAGATAAATAAATATATGACAGGAAAAAATTAATAAAAATGCCGCACGGAAAAAAAAATTAAACTTTTTGTGTTCTATTGCTACAATAGGTATAATATGAAATTAATTTTAAAAGAGCAAACAAACTAAAAAATTAATCTGACCTGGATAGCACAAACACCAAAGTTTGCAGTGTTACTTGAAGATATCTTTTTTATAAAAATATATACCTACAATAATCAATCAATAAGAGATTTGAACAAAAGATAAAAGAAGGTCATGAAATATGTGAGGACCTACATGGACCTTGCCGATCCAGACCAGAGGCTACGTGCTGAGTGTGCCAGAGGAGGAGTATACAGTATAGTTGATGTATATGGGCTGTGTCCTTTCATGGATACTATATGCTGGGCTTATAGGCACCGAAGGAGGTATATACATGGTTACTGTTCCACTTGATTTTCACTATTGCATTATATCATTCATTCGTGTACGATTCCATTCTTTTTTGATATTTACTGAATGTACGCTTCGGTAGTTGGGATGCCAGAGGGTTTGTTTTCACTTGTATGTGTTCCTCGGGTGTGTGGGTGCCCGTTGGGACTGTAGGTAGGTTTGTTCTTATTATATCCTATTGTTGTACTACTTCATGCTATAAATATGGTTAGTTTTTATACGATCATCCTTACCTTGTGTGATTCACTGCCAACATGTCTATGTTCAGTTGCCTTCCTTCCTTCCTTTTTTTTGAGGTTACCGGTATACCACATGCTTTTCTTAAACTCTCTTATATATATACATATTATTGTTGCATAGACCCCAGGTGAGTTATTCTTTCCTTCACCTGTGTTCTGTGGTATATATTTCTAGCAGCTAGCTGAGCATGATTGTTTTCTCCTTGTATTCCTTCTGCGCTAGCTTTCGTGTACTTATCCGTTATTTCTGTGACTACCTCTTTGATTTCTGCTATGTTATTGCTTTTATATGTTATATGCGCTCAGTCGTCCTATGATGCATACTGGGTACCCATTGCTTAGCATTTGATGATCATACTACACTTTATATCTTCCTTGTGTAGATCCTAGTGTGGGCCATCGCCCCTGATTTGTGGAGACTCATGTGAGCTGATTTTGGACTATTCAAGGCTGAGGGTGAGCTCTTGACGATCGGGGCTTAGATTTTAGCTCATCTTTTATATCTTGCACTCTTTTTGCTTTTCGGAGATAGATATGTACATATATTCTTTTGGATTTTTTGTACTCTTTATATTTAGTACCGACTCTTATACTATGATACCAGGCTGTGGGTTTGGCTTAGCTTCCGTTTGTTTATATTCCTATTTCCTATTTCTTCTTTAATTTTATCACGCCATGAGGTTACCCACTAGACGTAACACAAGACCTGGGACCACAAGTGCCCCAAGCTAACCCTTGGTCGTAGTATAACTCAGGTATATCAACTAGGCATAAAGAAAGCATAGTAAGAATTAGATAACTCAATCCATAAGATAAACATCAAGAGGAACTTGATTCGAAAGAGACTCAAATACTGTCTATGTCTGAAAAGCCTCTACACATGACTTAAGGAGTTGCTAGGACAAGACCCTAGCTAACTCAAGGTACAAAAGTAAATAATCAAAACTAGATAAAGTCAAAACTATCCCCTGAACAATGAGGACTCACCAACACTGACCGGATACAGCCTGCGGTCTCTAGCCACGTGCCTGAGGGAGGGAACCTGAATCTGCATCATCAAGAGGATGCAACACAAAATATGCGTCAGTACTATAGGATGTACCGAGTATGTGAGATATGCATGATCATGATAAAGACATACTTAAACCATGCTTGAAATGAGTTCGTACATATAAAGAAATAGTACAAGTAAATATCAAGATATAAGGCATAAAACGTGAAATAAAGTCAAGATTCAAAGTAGAGTATCATATAACTTATTAGCTTAAAAATAAACATGCGGGAGTTTCTCTTAACCGACATAAACCATGCTGAGCTACATGGAGTCCAGTTTCATGCACACACACTGAAAAAGATCATCCTAACCAACCAAGGTTAGAACCATGTCATAAGGATCCTTTCATAAGCCACGGAGGGTAACTTATGGTGGAAACATAGTTTTAGACTTGGGTTATCTAGAAACCTCATCACTCGGTGCTAAATACTACTCCTAATATATATAACATAAGCTCAAGTACATGTGACATATCTAGAAGTCAAAGCTTGTTTATAAACATGTTCATAACCCGAATCTTCATACTACTCATGAATCTTGGTTTAGAAAATGATTCATAAGCATTGATGGCACATCAGGTGTCTTGCATTGCTTAATAGTTCAAAACTTGAAATCTTGCATGGCACTAGTCAAATTTCATAATAACATATACTTTCATAAAACATAGGAACTAGGCATGCACTTGCTTGAAAATCCATGAAAAATATGCTATCAAATACCAAATTTTCTTAAATCAATTCATGCATGTAGGATTTACCATAATTAGCCTTCAATTCATAAAATAAGAGTTCATATGTAAAACCCATGCAAAATCATGAAATTTAATATAGATTTTATAATAGAATCATGAGAAGACAATTTATAGCAAAACCCATAAGAATTAGGTAAGAACCCTAATTTGAAAGTTAATGAAATCAAAATAAAAGTTTGGGGTTTTGGGCACAAGGGTGGAAGGAACCCATTGTTGATTACCCACATACCTTAATTGAAGCTAATCAACTTGAAATTGAAAATAAAGGAGACTTGATCTTGGAGCGTGAGACTTGGAGCTTGAATGAGTATTTGAGGAGGGACTTAGGTTAATGAGGGTGAAAACCCTTCTAGAATTAGTCAAAACAACCTCATTTAGGAGTTAAAATGGTGGGTAAATATGAAAATACCCCTAGTACTTAATTAAGAAAAAGTTGGTTTAAAGCTCGGCTTCAGGTTCCACGAGTCCCTTCCACGGACTGTAGAACTCATCACGGCTCGTGGACTTGAGTCGTGGTTCCTGGGCCAAAATTTTAGGCTGCGAATAACCTTTCACGGACTAGCAGGACAAACCGTAGAAACTTCTATGAGTCGTGTAACCAATTTGTGGTTTCAGGGAAAATGACCACTCTCTGTCTGAGTTCCACGACCCGTTGAAGCTTCCATGAACCGTGTGACTGACTCGTGGTTCTCAGACCTGAGGGTGGTCTGCAGGACTTGAATTATGAGTCCTTTCCATGACTCATGGAACTTTCCACGGCTCGTGGACTTGACCCGTGGTCCCTGGAAGTTTAAAAGCTTAATTGATTTTCGAGGTGTTACAAAATCTCCCCCTTGGGATCATTCGTCCTCGAATGAAGACTAAGCAAGTAAACTTTGAGAGAAAATTACCCAAACAACAATAAAACATGGAAAAGCAAGGAATAAACATGAATACTGAACTTTTCAACTTAAAACATGACTGAATCAACTTCGAGAACATGAATACATTCTAGGATCATGAGGAAAACTAATTGAATAGAACCGGAGGAACATACTAAAGAGGAAACTATTACCTCAAGTTGAAACAGAATCGGAAGGGAAGAGATGAGGGTACTTGGATTTCATGGCTGATTCTGCTTCCCAATTAGCTCCCTCAACTAGCTGATTCCTCCAAAGGACTTTTACCAAAGCGACTTCTTTATTTCTCAACCTCTGAATCTGACGATCAAGGATCTCCACGGGAACCTCCTCATGAGTGAGACTATCCTTCACACCCATATCCTCCAAAGGGATAATCAACGTCGGATCACCAACATACTTCTTCAATAAGGAAATATGGAAAACCGAATGAACCGCTTCTAAATCCAATGGCAAATCCAACTCATAAGAAACGCTACCAACTCTCCTCAGAATTTGATAAGGACTTAAAAAATGGGGACTAAGCTTCCCTTTTTTGCCAAATCTCATCACACCCTTCATGGGTGACACCTTCAGAAAAAACCCAATCATCAACCTCAAATTCCAATTCCCTTCTCCTCACATCCGCATATGATTTTTGTTGACTCTGAGCGATCTTCAACCTCTCCCTAATAAGTTAAACCTTCTCCATAGTCTCATGAATCGAATATGGACCAATCAAGGCTACCTCTCCTACCTCAAACTAACTAATAGAAAACCTACACCTCCGACCATAAAGTTCCTCATAAGGGGCCATATGGATGCTAGAGTGAAAGCTGTTGTTGTAGGAAAATTCGATAATAGGTAAGTGATCATCCCAATTACCTTTGAAGTCAATCACATAGGCCCTTAACAAATCCTCCAAAGTCTGAATAGTACACTCTGCCTGGCCATCCGTCTGTGGGTGAAAAGCTGTGCTAAGATTCACCTGAGTACCAAGACCTCTCTGAAATGATTTCCAAAACTTGGAGGTAAATTGAGTACCTCTATCTGAAATGATAGACAAAGGAACACCATGCAATCTGATTATCTCCCGAATGTAGAGTCTGGTATAATCATCTGCTGAATCAGTAGTCTTAACGGCCAAGAAGTGGGATGACTTTGCCATCCGGTTGACAATCCCCCAAATCAAATCGTGTTGCCTTCGAGTATGAGGCAAACCTGTAATAAAGTCTATATTGATCGCTTCCCACTTCCAAGTAGGAAGGTCAATATCCTGAGTCATGCCACCCGGTTGCTGATGCTTTACCTTCACTTACTGACAGTTGGGACACTTAGCCACAAAATCGGCTATGTCCCTCTTCATACCATTCCACCAATAGACTTCCCATTGATCACGCTACATCTTTGTGGCACCAGGGTGAATAGAATATCTAGAACTATGAGCCTCAGTCAAAATCTATTGTCTCAACCCATCTACATCTGGCACACACAATCGACCCTGATAACGAAGCACCCCGTCTCCCCCTTGGGAAAAAACCTAAACTCTTTGATGATGGACTGTACCCTTTAGCTGAAGCAAAATAGGGTCGCTATCTTGCTTTTCCTTTACCTCAGCTACTAAAGATGATTCAGAACTATCCTGAACAATAACATCACCTTCTGTCGAGTCCATAAGGAGAACTCCAAACCGAGCAAGCCTATGAACCTCCTTAACCAATTCCTTCTTTTCGTCTTCAACTGAAGACACACTACCCATGGACAATCTACTAAGTGCATCCGCTACAACATTTGCCTTACCCGGGTGGTAAAGCACACTCATATCATAATCCTTAAGAAGCTCAAGCCATATCCTTTGATGCAGATTCAATTTCTTTTAAGAGAACACATACTGAAGACTCTTATGATCGGTGAAAACATCCACATGCACACCATACAAGTAATGTCTCCAAATCTTCAAAGAAAAAACCACGATTGATAGCTCAAGATCATTAGTAGGGTAGTTCATCTCACGAACCTTAAGTTTTCTAGAGGCATAAGAAATAACTTTACCACGCTGCATCAAAACACAACCCAAACCAATTCTAGAAGCATCACAATACACAACAACCTCATCTAGGCCCTCGGGTAGAGCCAATATTGGAGTTGTGGTCAACCTAGTCCTCAATTCCTGAAAGTTCTTCTCACATAGATCAGACCACTGAAATTTTACCTTTTTCTGAGTCAATTGAGTCAAAGGGGCAGCAATGGAAGAAAACCCTTCCACAAACCTCCTGTAGTAACCAGTCAAACCCAAAAAGCTCCTAATATCAGATGGAGAAGTGGGTCTAGGCCAGTTTTTTACTGCCTCTATCTTTTGAGAATCAACTCGAATACCATCTCTAGTCACAGTATGACCCAGAAAAGCAACAGACTGCATCCAAAACTCACACTTGCTAAACTTAGCAAATAACTACCGATCCTTAAGAGTTTGCAACACCACTCTCAAATGGTCCGCATGCTCCTCGTCACTCCGAGAATAGATAGGAATATCATCAATGAAAACAATCACAAACATATCCAAATATTATTTGAACACACGGTTCATCAAATTCATAAAGGTTACTGGAGCATTCATTAGACCAAAAGACATAACAATAAATTCATAATGACCATATCGAGTTCTGAAAGCTGTCTTCAGAATATCACACTCTCGAACGTGAAGCTGATGATAACAGGATCTAAGGTCGATCTTGGAGAAGAAACTAGCACCCTGAAGCTAATCGACCAAGTCATCAATCTTAGGAAATAAATACTTATTCTTAATTGTGACCCTGTTCAATTGACGGTAGTTGATACACATCCTAAGGGAACCATTCTTTTTCCGCACAAACAAAACTGGGCACCCCATGGGGAAATGCTAGGCCTGATTAAACCTTTATCAAGAAGATCCTTCAACTGATCCTTTAAATCTTTAAGTTCCGTAGGAGCCATTTTATAGGGAGGGATAGAGATAGGATTCGTATCTGGAAAAATATCTATCCCAAAGTCGATCTCTTGCTCGAGAGAGACTCCGAGTAAATCTTTGGGAAACACTTCTGGGAACTCATTCACAACAGGGACATACTGAAGGGATGGGGTTCTGGACTCCGTGTCCATAACCTAAACTATATGATTAACATAACCCATAGAAATCATCTTTCTAGCCTTAAGATAAGATATGAAATAACCTATCAAGGACGGGGGACTACCTTGCCATTCTAAGATGGGTTCATTTGGAAACTTGAAACTGACAACCCGAGTATGACAATCAACAGAAGCATAACAAGCATACAACCAATCCATACCAAGAATAACATCAAAATCAGTCATCTCCAAATCTACTAAATCTGCTGAAGTGACTCTATGAAGGACTAAGATAGGGCAGTTTTGGTAGATTCTTTTGGCTAAGACTGACTCACCAATAGGAGTAGACACACAAAAGGGTTCTAAAAGCTATTCTTGACAAAATTTGAATTTGCATGCTACATAAGGGGTCACAAAATATAAGGAGACACTGGGGTCCAACAAAGCATACACATCAAGAGAGAAGACTTTCAACATACCAGTGACAACATCCGGTGAACTATCCTAGTACTGACGAGAGAATATAGCATAAAGACGGTTCTGGCGCTGACCACAAGAACTAGAAGTATTGCCCTACTAGGCTGGTCGAGTCCTAGGGCTACTGGAGCAGACTGAGCCCTACTACCTCCCTGCCCCTTCTTAGCCAAAGGGCAATATCTAACCATGTATCCAGCCTGTCCACACCCAAAGCATGTACCCGTGCCCAAATGACACTCTCTCGGGTGATTCTTCCCACACTTACTGCAAATAGGACGGGAAGATCCTTTAGCAACACTCCCTTGAGACTACAAATAGAAACTATATCCCCTACCAGTATGATCATGACGAGGCCTCAGGGTCTGGGTAGGAGCACTAGCAGAAGAATGAATGGGTCCTGATGATTTCTAAAATGAGGAGCGATGTCCACCACCGGATCGTTGATGGCCAAGACCTGAACCCTCGAATATAACCCTCATGTTCTCCCTAGCCATCTCCCTAAGCATGTCTCCCTCGACCTGGTGGGCATGAGTCATGAGTCATGAGTTTGGAAATATTCATATCATTCAATAGCATAGCGTACCTACACTATTTCTTCACTATATCTGAAACACCATAGATATACTTGCTCATCTGAACTTGTGGGTCAGCCACCATAGCAGGAGCGTATTTGGAGAGCTGAGTGAACCTCGAACTATACTCTTGGACTGTCATGGATCCCTGCCTCAAGTTCACAAACTCCTCGGCCTTCGCTTGACTTAACTCCCTCGGAAAGAACCGGTCGAGAAAAGCCCTTTCGAAACACTCCTAAGTCATAGGGACCTCGCCCCTAGCCCTAGATTCCTTCTATTGCGTGAAGCAGATATGAGCTATATCCTTGAGTTGATAGGATGCTAACTTAACACTATCAACCCCAACCACTTACATAAAATCAAAGATTTTCTTCACCTCATCCAAAAAGTTAGGCGGATCTTCCCTAACCTTTGAACCCTAGAATTCCGGCGGGTTCATAAGGATAAAATCACGAACTCAGGACGCTACCCCACCTTGATGATGGACGGGGATAGGAGCCGGCTGGTTGGCCTGAGCGGCCAAGGTCTGGGATAGCATATGAATGGCGTTCCTAAGCTCCTCATTCGTGACCTTGGGGGTCGGAACTGGAGGAGCAGCATTCCGAGTGGCTCGGTGAGGCATAGCACATCAAGGCATAATCTAAAACGTACAAGGAAAGTATTAGAGGGATATTAGAGTTAAACTTTAACGCACGATATGATCATGAAAGAAATGAGGTTTTTCTAATACATCTCATAACTTCCCTTTCATAAGTGTGGCGGGCTTCACATACATGAAAGAGATTCTACTCGATGAGGCTTTCAGATATCCTAAGAATCTTGAACCTGAGGCTCTGATACCAAGTTTGTCACGCCCCGAGGTTACCCTCCAGATGTAACATGGGACCTGGGACCACAAGTGCCCCAAGCTAACCCTTAGTCATAACATAACTCAGGTATATCAACTAGGCATAGAGGAAGCATAGTAAGAATTAGATAACTCAATCCATAAGATAAACATCAAGAGGAACCTGATTCAAAAGAGACTCGAATACTGTCTATGTCTGAAAAGCCTCTACACATGACATAAGGAGTGGCTAGGACAAGACCCTAGCTAACTCAAGGTACAAAAGTAAATAAGCAAAACTAGCTAAAGTCATAACTAGCCCTCGAACAATGAGGACTCACCAACACTGGCTGGATACGGTCTGCGATCTCTAGCCACGTGCCTAAGGGAGGGAACCTGAATCTGCATCATCAAGAGAATGCAGCGCAAAATATGCGCCAGTACTATAAGATGTACCGAGTATGTGAGATATGCATGATCATGATAAAAGCATACTTAAAATATGCTTGAAATGAGTTCGTACATATAAAGAAATAGTACAAGTAAATATCAAGATATAAGGCATAAAACGTGAAATAAAGTCAAGATTCAAAGTAGAGTATCATGTAACTTATTAGCTTAAAAATAAATATGCGAGAGTTTCTCTTAACCGACTGAGCTACATGGAGTCCAGTTTCATGCACACACACTGAAAAAGATCATCCTAACCAACCAAGGTTAGAACCATGTCATAAGGATCCTTTCATAAGCCACGGAGGGTAACCTACGGTGGCAACATAGTTTTTGACTTGGGTTATCTAGAAACCTCATCACTCGGTGCTAAATACTACTCCTAATATATATAACATAAGCTCAAGTACATGTGACATATCTAGAAGTCAAAGCTTGTTTATAAACATGTTCATAACCCGGATCTTCATACTACTAATGAATCTTGGTTTAGAAAATGATTCATGAGCATTGATGGCACATCAAGTGTCTTGCATTGCATAATAGTTCCAAACTTGAAATCTTGCATGGCACTAGTCCAATTTCATAATAACATATACTTTCATAACACATAGGAACTAGGCATGCACTTGCTTGAAAATCCATGAAAAATATGCTATCAAATACCAAATTTTCTTAAATCAATTCATGCATGTAGGATTTACCATAATTAGCCTTCAATTCATAAAATAAGAGTT
This sequence comes from Jaltomata sinuosa, assembly GCA_003996215.1. Classification (NCBI taxonomy): domain Eukaryota; kingdom Viridiplantae; phylum Streptophyta; class Magnoliopsida; order Solanales; family Solanaceae; genus Jaltomata; species Jaltomata sinuosa. Next base: position 86,881 of record QJPP01001257.1, on the reverse strand, counting down.
CATATGTAAAACCCATGCAAAAGCATGAAATTTAATATAGATTTTATAATAGAATCAAGAGAAGACAATTTATAGCAAAACCCATAAGAATTAGGTAAGAACCCTAATATGAAAGTTCATGAAATCAAAATAAAAGTTTGGGGTTTTGGGCACAAGGGTGGAAGGAACCCATTGTTGATTACCCACATACCTTAATTGAAGCTAATCAACTTGAAATTGAAAAGAAAGGAGACTTGATCTTGGAGCGTGAGACTTGGCGCTTGAAGGAGATCTTTTCCTTTTTGGGAGATGAATGAGGATTTGAGGAGGGACTTAGGCTAATGAGGATGGAAACCCTTCTAGAAGTAGTCAAAATGACCTCATTTAGGAGTTAAAATGGTGGGTAATTATAAAAATACCCTAGGACTTAATTAAGAAAAAATTATTTTGAAGCTAGGCTTCAAATTTCACGGGTCCCTTCCATGGACCGTAGAACTCATCACGGCTCGTGGATTTGAGTCGTGGTTCCGAAGCCAAAATTTCAGGCTGCGGAATACCTTCCACTAACTAGCAGGACGACCCATAGAAACTTCTACGAGTTGTGGAACCAATTCGTGGTTTCAGGGAAAATGACCACAAACATATCCAAATATTATTTGAACACACGGTTCATCAAATTCATAAAGGTTACTAGAGCATTCATTAGACCAAAAGACATAACAATAAATTCATAATGACCATATCGAGTTCTGAAAGCTGTCTTCAGAATATCACACTCTCGAACGTGAAGCTGATGATAACAGGATCTAAGGTCGATCTTGGAGAAGAAACTAGCACCCTGAAGCTAATCGACCAAGTCATCAATCTTAGGAAATAAATACTTATTCTTAATTGTGACCCTGTTCAATTGACGGTAGTTGATACACATCCTAAGGGAACCATTCTTTTTCCGCACAAACAAAACTGGGCACCCCATGGGGAAATGCTAGGCCTGATTAAACCTTTATCAAGAAGATCCTTCAACTGATCCTTTAAATCTTTAAGTTCCGTAGGAGCCATTTTATAGGGAGGGATAGAGATAGGATTCGTATCTGGAAAAATATCTATCCCAAAGTCGATCTCTTGCTCGAGAGAGACTCCGAGTAAATCTTTGGGAAACACTTCTGGGAACTCATTCACAACAGGGACAGACTGAAGGGATGGGGTTCTGGACTCCGTGTCCATAACCTAAACTATATGATTAACATAACCCATAGAAATCATCTTTCTAGCCTTAAGATAAGATATGAAATAACCTATCAAGGACGGGGGACTACCTTGCCATTCTAAGATGGGTTCATTTGGAAACTTGAAACTGACAACCCGAGTATGACAATCAACAGAAGCATAACAAGCATACAACCAATCCATACCAAGAATAACATCAAAATCAGTCATCTCCAAATCTACTAAATCTGCTGAAGTGACTCTATGAAGGACTAAGATAGGGCAGTTTTGGTAGATTCTTTTGGCTAGGACTGACTCACCAATAGGAGTAGACACACAAAAGGGTTCTAAAAGCTATTCTTGACAAAATTTGAATTTGCATGCTACATAAGGGGTCACAAAATATAAGGAGACATTGGGGTCCAACAAAGCATACACATCAAGAGAGAAGACTTTCAACATACCAGTGACAACATCCGGTGAACTATCCTAGTACTGACGAGAGAATATAGCATAAAGACGGTTCTGGCGCTGACCACAAGAACTAGAAGTATTACCCTACTAGGCTGGTCGAGTCCTAGGGCTACTGGAGCAGACTGAGCCCTACTACCTCCCTGCCCCTTCTTAGCCAAAGGGCAATATCTAACCATGTATCCAGCCTGTCCACACCCAAAGCATGTACCCGTGCCCAAATGACACTCTCTCGGGTGATTCTTCCCACACTTACTGCAAATAGGACGGGAAGATCCTTTAGCAACACTCCCTTGAGACTACAAATAGAAACTATATCCCCTACCAGTATGATCATGACGAGGCCTCAGGGTCTGGGTAGGAGCACTAGCAAAAGAATGAATGGGTCCTGATGATTTCTAAAATGAGGAGCGATGTCCACCACCGGATCGTTGATGGCCAAGACCTGAACCCTCGAATATAACCCTCATGTTCTCCCTAGCCATCTCCCTAAGCATGTCTCCCTCGACCTGGTGGGCATGAGTCATGAGTCATGAGTTTGGAAATATTCATATCATTCAATAGCATAGCGTACCTACACTATTTCTTCACTATATCTGAAACACCATAGATATATTTGCTCATCTGAACTTGTGGGTCAGCCACCATAGCAGGAGCGTATTTGGAGAGCTGAGTGAACCTCGAACTATACTCCTGGACTGTCATGGATCCCTGCCTCAAGTTCACAAACTCCTCGGCCTTCGCTTGACTTAACTCCCTCGGAAAGAACCGGTCGAGAAAAGCCCTTTCGAAACACTCCTAAGTCATAGGGACCTCGCCCCTAGCCCTAGATTCCTTCTATTGCGTGAAGCAGATATGAGCTATATCCTTGAGTTGATAGGATGCTAACTTAACACTATCAACCCCAACCACTTACATAAAATCAAAGATTTTCTTCACCTCATCCAAAAAGTTAGGCGGATCTTCCCTAACCTTTGAACCCTAGAATTCCGGCGGGTTCATAAGGATAAAATCACGAACTCAGGACGCTACCCCACCTTGATGATGGACGGGGATAGGAGCCGGCTGGTTGGCCTGAGCGGCCAAGGTCTGGGATAGCATATGAATGGCGTTCCTAAGCTCCTCATTCGTGACCTTGGGGGTCGGAACTGGAGGAGCAGCATTCCGAGTGGCTCGGTGAGGCATAGCACATCAAGGCATAATCTAAAACGTACAAGGAAAGTATTAGAGGGATATTAGAGTTAAACTTTAACGCACGATATGATCATGAAAGAAATGAGGTTTTTCTAATACATCTCATAACTTCCCTTTCATAAGTGTGGCGGGCTTCACATACATGAAAGAGATTCTACTCGATGAGGCTTTCAGATATCCTAAGAATCTTGAACCTGAGGCTCTGATACCAAGTTTGTCACGCCCCGAGGTTACCCTCCAGATGTAACATGGGACCTGGGACCACAAGTGCCCCAAGCTAACCCTTAGTCATAACATAACTCAGGTATATCAACTAGGCATAGAGGAAGCATAGTAAGAATTAGATAACTCAATCCATAAGATAAACATCAAGAGGAACCTGATTCAAAAGAGACTCGAATACTGTCTATGTCTGAAAAGCCTCTACACATGACATAAGGAGTGGCTAGGACAAGACCCTAGCTAACTCAAGGTACAAAAGTAAATAAGCAAAACTAGCTAAAGTCATAACTAGCCCTCGAACAATGAGGACTCACCAACACTGGCTGGATACGGTCTGCGATCTCTAGCCACGTGCCTAAGGGAGGGAACCTGAATCTGCATCATCAAGAGAATGCAGCGCAAAATATGCGCCAGTACTATAAGATGTACCGAGTATGTGAGATATGCATGATCATGATAAAAGCATACTTAAAATATGCTTGAAATGAGTTCGTACATATAAAGAAATAGTACAAGTAAATATCAAGATATAAGGCATAAAACGTGAAATAAAGTCAAGATTCAAAGTAGAGTATCATGTAACTTATTAGCTTAAAAATAAATATGCGAGAGTTTCTCTTAACCGACTGAGCTACATGGAGTCCAGTTTCATGCACACACACTGAAAAAGATCATCCTAACCAACCAAGGTTAGAACCATGTCATAAGGATCCTTTCATAAGCCACGGAGGGTAACCTACGGTGGCAACATAGTTTTTGACTTGGGTTATCTAGAAACCTCATCACTCGGTGCTAAATACTACTCCTAATATATATAACATAAGCTCAAGTACATGTGACATATCTAGAAGTCAAAGCTTGTTTATAAACATGTTCATAACCCGGATCTTCATACTACTCATGAATCTTGGTTTAGAAAATGATTCATAAGCATTGATGGCACATCAAGTGTCTTGCATTGCATAATAGTTCCAAACTTGAAATCTTGCATGGCACTAGTCCAATTTCATAATAACATATACTTTCATAACACATAGGAACTAGGCATGCACTTGCTTGAAAATCCATGAAAAATATGCTATCAAATACCAAATTTTCTTAAATCAATTAATGCATGTAGGATTTACCATAATTAGCCTTCAATTACAAAAATAAGAGTTCATATGTAAAACCCATGCAAAAGCATGAAATTTAATATAGATTTTATAATAGAATCAAGAGAAGACAATTTATAGCAAAACCCATAAGAATTAGGTAAGAACCCTAATTTGAAAGTTCATGAAATCAAAATAAAAGTTTGGGGTTTTGGGCACAAGGGTGGAAGGAACCCATTGTTGATTACCCACATACCTTAATTGAAGCTAATCAACTTGAAATTGAAAAGAAAGGAGACTTGATCTTGGAGCGTGAGACTTGGCGCTTGAAGGAGATCTTTTCCTTTTTGGGAGATGAATGAGGATTTGAGGAGGGACTTAGGCTAATGAGGATGGAAACCCTTCTAGAAGTAGTCAAAATGACCTCATTTAGGAGTTAAAATGGTGGGTAATTATAAAAATACCCTAGGACTTAATTAAGAAAAAATTATTTTGAAGCTAGGCTTCAAATTTCACGGGTCCCTTCCATGGACCGTAGAACTCATCACGGCTCGTGGATTTGAGTCGTGGTTCCAAAGACAAAATTTCAGGCTGCGGAATACCTTCCACTAACTAGCAGGACGACCCATAGAAACTTCTACGAGTTGTGGAACCAATTCGTGGTTTCAGGGAAAATGACCACTCTCTGTCTGAGTTCCATGTGTTGGTTCCATGACCCGTGGAAGCTTCCATGAATTGTGAGACTGACTCATGGTTCTCAGACCTAAGGGTGGTCGGCAGGACTGGAATCACGAGTCATTTCCACGGCTCATGGACTTGACCCGTGGTCCCTAGAAGTTTAAAATTCTGCAAGTTTTAAGGTTTAAAAGCTGAATCAATTTCCGAGGTGTTACACATTTACTTTGCTTCTGCTATTTACATCCTTCTTCTACTTGCTTGTTAGATTGTAGCCCATTACTAACCTTTTCGGGCTACGGAGATTGGTTCGCCTACAAGAGGGTTGTAAGTGCTATCATGATCGAGAAATTGAGTCGTGATAGTTATTTTGCTATATTAAAATTTTTGAAAGTGTGGGTGTGACTTTTTAAAGTTATGCTACCTGATTCGGAAGAGAAAAAAAATATAATATTTTGATTATATGTTTATTGTGTATGCTAATAATAAGTATTGCACATAAACTTTGTGCTTATTAATATTGATGTGATTGAGATCAAGATTATAGTGGAAAAAGAAATGTATAAAGTTTTTGAGGATATATTTTCTTTGAAGGTGGTAATATTTTACGTGGTCTTGTTGTTCAAAATAATTTTGAAAATGAGCATTTTGAGGAGAAGAAAATTTACAAGGATAAAAAAATATTTTGATTTTTTTTATATTTATCTTGTTTATAGTGATCCTAAAATATATTATAATGTTATTTCTTCTCTTGGTACTTTTATTTTAAAAAGAGCAACGGCTGATAAATGTTATAGTGAATTGATATTTGTTATACTAGAGGGGTATAATCCTGCTAAGTGGATCTAAAAGTTTATCTGTTATTATATGTTTACTCTTAGTGGGGGTGTCATATTATAGATTCTGAATATCCTATTTTGGAGTTTGTTGGTGATGAGACTAAATGATTAAGAGATTAGTGAGTATTCGGGTTAAAATAAAACCAACGTGACTATATATATTGTGGTTTTTAAGCAACATTAGCTGTAGTGAAGAATTAAAAAATATTATGGCAAAATTAGATACTTGTGTTTGAGACATAATGTAATAAAGCAACTGCTATGAATGAAATTATTTATGTAAGTCATGTGTAGTCAAAGGTGAATTTGATCAATTCACAGACTAAAGAAATATTGAGAGGAGTAAGACTTTTGTCAATCTGAGAACATCAACAATGATGGTAACCTAACCTATGTGATTGGAAATCTCATGAATTAGGTTCATATGAGTAATAACAAGTCATAAGTTGATCAATTATACACTGTTAAACTTTGTCCCTCTTATGATGTGTGAATATAATGCAAAATTGCAAGTAAAGTGAGATTGAGTTAAATAAACTCTTAAGCCAGTTCATATCCTTTAGAGATAGTGTATTGCTCTGCAGAATACACTTGATAATTAAACCTATATGAGTATGGAGTCGTGTCACTCCTCTGAAATTGTGATAAATTTTTAGAGCATTCATGAATACTAGGACGTATGCATGTATTTAGTGCAAAATTGTGATAACGATAAAGATTGTGCGAGTATGATGTGATAGAATAACACTCAGGTCTTACAAAAGAATTCTTGGTTCATAGAAGTTCTAAACTCCACCAACTATTCTGTAAGCTTATATCTTATTTTATCTAGGTCTTGTTCATAATCTACGGACAACATATTTGTGGTGTTATACTCATATGTGAAAATTCAATAAAATTTCTTTAATATTCTTTTTGAGATATGTGGAGAATTGTTAGAAAAATGATTCTAATATGTCAAAAAGAAGTATTCATATTATTGTATAGGTTCATTTCATAATACTATCTTGATGAGTATTATTCCTAACGTTTATTTTGGTCAATTGTTAATTCCTTAAATAGTCTTAACTAGCTATCATATTGGTATAACAGTAACGTTCTTGGATTTATTGTTCCGACCATTAACCTCACTATGAATTTGTAGTTATGTCTTTTGGACTAACCAATGCTCCTGTAGCTTTCATGGACTTAATAAACGGGGTGTTCAAACAGTATTTGGACTTGTTCGTCATTATCTTTATTAATGATATCCTCATTTATTCTCGAAATGAGAAAGAGCATGCAACTCATCTGAGAGTTGTTCTGCAAACTCTCAAAGATTGCCAGCTATTAACTAAGTTCAGCAAATATGAATTTTTGTTACAGTCTGTCACTTTCCTTGGTCATATGGTATCCAGCGAAGGGAATCTTAGTGGATTCTCAGAAAATTGAGGCAGTAAAGCACTGGCCCAGACCCACCTCTTCGACTGATATCAAAAGTTTCTTGGGTTTGGCCGGCTACTACAGGAGGTTTATTGAAGGATTCTCATCCATATCTTCCTTATTGACCAAGATGACTCAGCAAAAGGTCAAGTTTCAGTGGTCAGATAAGTGTAAGAAAAGCTTCTTAGAACTGAAGACCAGGTTGACTATAGCTCTCATTTTGACTCTACCAAAGGGTTCAGATGGCTATGTTGTTTATTGTGATGCATCCAGGGTTGTCCTGGGTTGTGTTTTGATGCAGCAGGGTAAGGTCATAGCTTATGCTTCCAGATTGCTTAAGGTTCATGAGACGAACTACCCGACTCATGACCTCGAGCTTGCAGCTATTGTGTTTGCCCTAAAGATTTGGAGATACTACTTGTATGGTATTCATGTTGATGTGTTTACAGATCATTAGAGCCTCTAGTATGTGTTCACCCAGAAAGAGTTGAATGTTTGTCAGAGAATATGGCTTGAGTTCCTCAAAGATTATGATATGAACATGCTCTACTATCCAGGTAAGGCCGATGTAGTGGCTGACGCCCTCAACAGACTGTCCATGGATAGTGTGTCATATGTTGAGGAAGAGAAGAACGAATTAGCCAGAGATGTTCATAGGCTTACTCGCTTAGGAGTTTTCCTCATAGACACGACATATGGTGGTGTGATAGTCCAAAATGGGTTAGAATCTTCATTGGTAGCGGAGGTTAAAGAGAAACAGGACAGTGATCACATATTGCTTCGGTTGAAAGGTGCAGTTCACCAGCAGAGAGTTGAGGTTTTCTCCCAAGGGGGAGATGGCGTGCTTTGCTACCAGGGTTGCTTATGTGTTCCTAATTTGGGTGAGTTGAGGAAGCAGATCCTTACAGAAGCCCATAACTCCAGGTATTCTATTCATCCCAGTGCCACTAAGATGTACCGTGATCTATGGGAATTCTATTAGTGGAACGATATAAAAAGGGACATTGCAGGTTTACCGTGTATTGTGATGCTTCAGGTGTTGGTTTGGGTTATGTTTTGATGCAGCAGGGCCGAGTTATTCCTTATACTTCTAGATAGTTGAAGGTTAACGAGAGGAACTACCCCACTCGTCATAATAAATTAGCCATTTCGGATATTAGATTAGAATTATTATTGTTATCCTTAGTCTAGGAGCTCGTAGTATTATTGTGGCTAGCATGGAATCCTTAGTTTGCTTTTAAGAGGTTTTAGAGGTAGAGTAGATGCTTTTTGTTGTTTTCGTAGTTATTTTCCATTCTTTTTGCCTTATTGATTGGTTGTGTGTATCACTATGGGCCCGAGGCCATAAATTGGATTTCGACGGAGTTCCAGGTTAATTCTCTTGGTTGGAGGGTGTTTTTCCCTGTTTTGCCTTGTTGCATGCTATATTCTCTGAATGTGGAAATTACATGCTCATCATGCATTCACATGCCTAGCGATATAGAAAGGAAAGGTTTTCGAGGGTTTTGGTTTAAAACTTGATATTTACTGTGGTTATCATGATTTTTGAATCTTAAAGGGATTATCTTGGGTTTTACTACTGATTTGGAAAGAAAAGGAAAAGTACTATTTTTTTATGCCAGTCCAAGGGATGTTCCCGAACCATTTTCCCGTTTTACTTTCTATATATATATGTATATATATATATATATATATTCATGGTCTGATGCATTATTCTGGGCATCCCGATGCGTTATTCCAGGTTTTTACTTTATATATATATATAGTCTGATGCGTTATTCCGGGCAACCTGATGCGTTATTTTGGGTTTTTACACTTTATACACTTATGCATCTCATCATCCTTCATTACATTGCATTATGCTTGAGTGTACTTGGATTGTCTATTGCGTTGGTCTCATTTTTGGATTGTTACCATTTTCTCTGTTAGAACGATTGGATTTGTTTTTGGTTTTATAACTAGATTTAGGTGGATCCCTGTAGTTAGTTTACTTTCCTGTAATTTATCTTTCTGCATTCGGTTGGCCTATGATGCTTACTGGATACCCATTTTTTTGGTACTCATACTACACTCTGCATCTTTTTCTGATGCAACACCTTGTATGAGCCACCCTCATTGATCCTCCTATCATTCGAGGCTAGCTGCTATTCGAATCATGGTGAGCTCCAGGAGTTTTGGAGACTGTTACTGCTTTCCTTCTACATTTCTGTCTATATTTTGTATTTTGGATAGACAGAGTCTGTTGTAAATCTACTCCATACTTTAGACGCTCTTGTACTGGTGACACCAATTTTGGGTTGGTTCTTGTGTAAATTTTCTCTTCTTGGTCACTTTAGGGCTATTCATGTATATTTAGTACTGTTGGTATGTATCTATGCTATTGGACCTATTTTCCTTTATATATCTCTTCTGCTTTCGTTATCTAAACTTCTTTATTTATCTTCCGTATTGTTGGGTTGGCTTTCCTACCGGGGGGTTATGTAGGCGCCATTATGACCCAGTTTCTGATCGTGACAAAACTGTAAACTGAAGCTGTAGTACAAAGGCCCATAATCATGTATAAAATATGTAATGCAGGAATGATCTGAAAATACATAATGAAAATAATAAAACTGATCCAGAGCCAAGTACCTGTCTACTGAGTCTGGTTCTATGGGAGAGTCTGTTAACCGACATAAACTATGTGAGCTAAACGTAGAGTCTACTGTATACGCCCCATCGAGAGGACCCAATATACCTAGCCAAGGTATAGAGGCATGACTGGCGTGATCATTAACACTGAGGCCCAACTAAGGGATTAAATAAATCTACAATAGTATGTAGTTATAGGGCTATGGATAAACTAGGACCTAGTCCAACTCGGTGCTAAGTACTACTCCCAAAACTAATTTCTGATAGCTCATTTAAAACTAAAGTTCTGAAATATTGCGTTAGAACTTAACTGGTCCGAAAACATTTATTTTTCTGAAAAGTTATAGTCTTAAAAGTGGCTAATTTAATACTTAAAACTGAATGCTAGTACACTAAGCTAAATTCTGAAGAAAGTAGTTGATATAAAAATATTACGATTTCAGGCTTAGTTCTTGTTTTCTAAATCGTTGTAAAAATTCATGCAAGTTATTGAAACTAAAGCATAATTCATTAAAACAGGGTATAAATCTTGTAATAAGCATAAGGGCTGAATTTCATACAAATCAACATGATAGGGTAAGAACACAGTTTACTCAAGGAACCAACATATAATGAATATCAATGCAACCTTTTACTAGGCGTGGTACTCGAGTCAACCATGAATAATACTGTACCAAGCGTAGTACCCGATCCAACCATGCAATGAATCTATACCAAGCGTGCTACCCGATCCAATCATGCAATGAGCTATACCAGGCATGGTACCTGAGCCAACCATGCAATGAATCATAGAAACCAATCCCGTGAAGATGTCCAAATACCGGTACATCCCACAATAACAACCGATACCACAACAATCACAACCACAATGAGAATAAGCAATCGTACTCATATAGTCAACAAGTCTTTTGTAATACCCCAGGATATGAACCAGCTATTGGACTGTACTCAGCAGAAAAATTTAGAAAAAAATTCAAATTTCCAGGAACCACGGTTAAGATCATGGACTGTAGTTTAGAACCACGATCCATTATCCCAACCATAATTACCAATTCGAGTAGACCCTAAGTTTATGGCCCAGTAACCATGAGTCAGATCATTGGCTATAGTCCAGGACCATGGGCCATCGTTTGACTCTTTGATCCAAAGATCAGAGAAGTACGAATTTCCTCCCTCAGATCCACGGATGGGGATCATGGATCGTAGTTTAGAACCATGGTTTTTCCTTTCACTCATGGTTTACTTTAATCAGAGGACCCTCAATTCAGGCCCCAACAACCACAAGTCACACGATGAACCATCATTCAGAACCACGATTTGTCCTGTGAACTCGTGGAATCCTCAGACCAGAAAGCCCTCAGCTAAAGTCCCAGGAACCACAAGCCACACAATAAATTAATGTTCAGAAGCACGGTCCATCCTATGGAGTCATGATTTGCTCAGATCAGAGAACCCTTAAGACTTCTGGACAGGACCACGACTCAGTTGACGGTCCGTCGTCCAGGACTATGGTCTGTCAACCAAGCCGTGATCCCTGAGTCGTGATTTTCAGCAGAGTTTTTTTAAATTTCCCAAGGGTATTCCGGATTTTTCCTCCCTCTTTTAAGGCCAAAGCTACAACATTTTGGGTTAGTGTAAGCCTAATTAATTATTCAAAAGCTATCTAAATCATCTATTCACTAAAATCATCAGACTTAGAAAGAAAAGGAGAAAAAGAGGCGACTGTTTTCTCTCAAGAACAAGCAGGAGGTCTTCTTCAAGCTCAGCCCTAAACCCAAAGATTTTCTCCATAGATTCTTCTCCAGGTATGTGGGATTTCACTAGTGGGTTTCTTTCACCCATTAGGTCCCTAGAATTCAGTCAGTTTTCTTCAGTTTCTCCATGCTATATTCAGACCTAGGGTTCCTAAATTTTAGGGATTCATTGTTATTTAGCTGCTATAGTTTTCATGGTATTAATTACATGTTTCTCGGAGAATTAGTATAGTTTTATGTATAGAACTCAGAAACCCTAGCTTGTGTCAATTTCAGTATTTCATAAATTATGCTTGCTAGCCAGGTTAGACAGACAATCATGCTTCAGAATTAGAATGCCATATCTTTCAGTATTTGTATGTTGCATTCTCAGATAATTATCAGTATTTGAGCTATCCAATTTCTCAGCTTGCATTTTTATTGCTTATATTCATTTAGGAGTACACTTAGTACCAAGTGGATGAGAGGGTGAAGGCTTAGCTGTCAGATTAGGCTGAGACCTTTAGTAGCAGTCCTCAACTCCCAAAACTACGGCACCACCATAGGTCAGAGGAGGGTCAACTATCAGATTAAGCTGGTCACCTTTATCACTTGTGGACATCAGGTTAGTGGATCCATGTCAGACTTGTTTGTACCCTTGGCAAGGTATAAACACCCTTCTATCCAGGGTTACAAGTTGGCCCCATAGTTAGCTCAGCTTGGGATAAGTCGGTTAATAGTATCTCCCAAAGTCAGATTCATATTGCATTGACCATGTATTGAGTATCTCTTTCAGTATTCAGTTCAGTATATTATATGCATGTTAATACTTGGTCATTGTATCTAGCTTAGCTTTTAGTTTCTTCTTTAGTGTATATATATTTCCATGTTCAATTGTTATGTTGTGCAGCTTAGCCCAAATCCTGCATGCTCAGTACATTCAAAGTACTAACGCATACTTTTGTGCTACATTGTTTTATGATGTAGGTTCAGGTGCTCAACATCCTGACCACGCTTAGTTCAACTTCTAGTTCGTACTCAGCAGCCTCAGTGGTGAGTCCTTATAGTTCGAGGACGATAGACATGCTTTACTTTTCAGTTTCAGATTATTAGAGTAAGTTGGGGGTATGTCCTAGCAACTCGTGTCAGTTAGAGGCTTTCAGACATAGACAAGATTCAGCTTGAGTTGTTAGTGTTGTTTTCAGTCATCACTATACTCTTTATATATTTTATATTTGGACATGTTTTGGGCTTTTCCCACTTCAGATATTAAACAGTTTTTCAACTTCCGCATAATATATGCTTTTAACTTGAAATTGTATAGATATGCCATGCCATGGGTTAGCTTGGGGTTACTTGTGACACTGAGCACCATGTTGCATCTAGGGGGTAGACTCGGGGCATGATAAACTTGGTATCATGGCATGAGGTTCAAGTGTCCTAGGGTATCTGAAAGCCGCGTCGAGTAGAGTCCTTTTCATGGGTGTGAAGCACGCCACAATCCTGGGGGAGAAGCTATGAGATGTTATTAAGAACAACTTCCCTTCTTTATTTTTTCCAGCTCGTGCTATAGAGTATGAACTCTATTTAATCTCCTTGTAACTCCTGCTCTTCGTATTTCATAAAATGCCTCCCCGGAGCCAACGCGAGGAATCAGCTGGCACCAGCAGCTCCAGCAGACCCTCTGAATGAGCAAGTTACCCATGCTGAATTCAGGGCTGCATTTCATGTGCTTGCCAAATTCATGACCGCTTAGGTCAACCAGCAGGCTGTGGCACTAGCTCCACCTCAGCCCAATACTACTGCACCAAGGACCCGAGATTTTTCTTGGTTGAACCCTCTGGAATTCTGTGGGTCTAAATCAGAAGAGGATCCACAAGAGTTTCTTGACGACATCCAGAAGGTAACATACATTATGGGTATCACTCCAGTTGAGAGTGTAAATTTAGCCGCCTATCAACTGAAGGGAGTGGCTTGTACGTGGTATCAGTAATTGAAGGAGTCCCGTTGTGCTAATGCAGGTCCAGTGGATTGTAACCAATTCAAGATTTCTTTTCTGGACTAGTTTTTCCCACTTTAGCTCAGGGAAGCCAAGGTCCAGTAATTTATTAACTTGAAGAAGAATGACATAGGTGTGAAGGATTATGCTCTCAAGTTCACACAGTTATCCAAGTATGCTCCAGCGATAGTAGTTGACTCCAAAGCTCATATGAGCAAGTTCGTATTTGGTGTGTCCGATGATATGGTCAAGGAATGCAAGAAGACCATGCTTATTTAGGAAATGGATATCTCCAGGTTTGTTACTTATGCTCAACAGATTGAGGAGGAGAAGATCAAGAAAAGGAGAGGATATAGTAAGAGGGCTAGGACATGCTACTTTAGCTACTCTCAGCAGAGGTCAGAGGGTGTTAACCACTCTCAGTTCCATCAAAAAACTTCAGCTCCAACTCCATATTCTGCCAGTGCCCTATTACCTAAATTCAAGAAGGATCGATGGGATAGAGCATTTGCTCTAAGTCCCAAGGTACAGTTATTAGCGAATAATTCTACCTCCAAGTTGTTGGATGATAAGAGTTGAAGAAATGATCTTTGGGAGTTAATAAAAATGGAGGAACGTTTTTTCAGTTTGGAGGAATTTAAAAATTAAAGAGATGGCCTAATAAAGGCTGTCAGCATTGCCTAGGCGCACGTGGCCAGTCATTGCGCACGTGGGCATGGCACATGCATCCAGGAATAGGTGCACGCCAAGGACAGGATGCGGCTAGGCCATGCGTAAGGCCAGTAGGCACGCACGCCAGCCATTACACGTGTGGCCATGCGCACGCGGCCCAGGTGACGTAAAGGCTCAAGCAAGTAGGGAGGGGGATAGGCTGGCACTGTTGTGCACACACATCCATGCCCATGCGTGGGCGTAGGCCTGGCTGGTACCATGACAGCAACCAGCAGCCAACAACCATGCCAACAAGAGAAATTTCTGGAATGGACCCTCAGAAATGCATCTGGGGTCCCGCAAACACAAATGATCTATACTACTTAACTAAAAATGGCATTCTAGACTCAATGAAATTGATGAAAATTCCAACAGAGGTCAACTTAATGAATAGTGGGCCCCACGCCCAAAACCAACTCTTGGCCAACTTTTCCAAAATAGAACCGAATGGCCCAAAATGAGTCTAGAAGCCTCGAGACCTAAACTAAAGGTCCCTCTAGACCAAAGTCGACATCACAAAGCTAAAAACACTAATGGAATTTCCATCTGAGGCCGTCATTTGTAAATGTTGACCAAAGTCAACCAAGTAAGCCAAAATGGCCTGAAAACACAAAAAACAAGACAAGGAATCTGTGGTTCAGTATCTGCAAGGTTGGCCTCTAGTTTGAGAACCACGAGTGGGTTCTATGGACCATAGTTCTTTCTACAGGTCATGATTCCACCTGTGGAATCAGACTTGTAAGCTGACCATGCTCCCAGGAACCACGAGTTCAAATGATAACTCGTCATTCAAATGACGGGTCCGTCCTGTTGACTCGTGGAATGTATTCAGAGGAATGACATTTTTCCAAGTTCCTCCAGGAACCACGAGTCAAGTCTATGACTCGTCGTTTGAATGACGAACCGTAGTCTTGAGTCGTTATTTGACAAAGAGTCAGCTGAATCCCCCCAGAACTATAACTCCTAATGACGACCCATCATTCCTTCTACGGGTCCATCCCGTTGACCCGTAGAAATGAATCTGTAGCATGATTTTCATAGCCTGGTTCTATGAATTAGAATCACGAACCATTGTCCACACGATGACCCGTAGACCGAGTCGTGATCCCTGAATCTGACTATTTTTCCAGACTTTTTTTAATTAAGTCCCAGGGGTATTTTGTCATTTCCCACTCTTTTAACTACTAAGTGAAGTCGTTTTGACTATTTCTAGTAGGGTTTTCACCCATATTATCCTAAGTCTCTCCTAAGTTCCTCATTCTTCACAAAAAAAAAGAGGGAAAAGTTCCTCTCAAGCTTCAAGTCTCCAAGCTCCAAGTCAAGTCTCCTAAGTCTTTTCCATTGAAGTGGGTTATCTTCATCTAAGGTATGTGGGTTTCCAACAATGGGTTCCTTTCACCCTTGTGCCCAAAATCCCTAACTCTTATGTTAAATTATGAACTTATGAAATTAGGGTTTTGATCTAAACTTGGGGAAAATTTATGAAATCAGTTTCTATGTTTAAATTCATGGTTCCTTAATGGTTATTCATGATTTGATTATGATTCCTTCATTGGTTTTAAAATCCCAAGCATGAAAGTTGATTTCTAGCATGAAACTATGAATTTGCATGTTTTCAAGAGAAAGATGGCATGATTAGATATCATGGTCTTTATGTATTTATGAAATTGCATGTCAAATTCTTCAAGTATGAATTTAGAAAGAAAAGCATGTTTTGAATTATGGCTATGCTAATCTTTATGAACTATGATATGAAAGTTGCATGATACCCGATGTGTTTTCATGCTTTATGAATGATATTTGGCATGAGAGTATGCCCGTACGAAATTATGAGCTATATGTGCATGTTTTGGGTGTAGTATTTAGCACCGAGTTGGATGGGGTGAGAGTACCCTTAGTCCCAAAAACTACATTGCCAGCGTAAGTTATGATATGATATGATATGTGCCTTCAAGGCTTATGAGAGTGGATCCACATCTTTATGTATGGTTTCCTTGCCTTAGCGGGGCATAGTACAACTTTGCTAACTAGGGTTATATAGTTGGGTATGGTGACTTGTTCCTTGGCCTGATTCACAGTCAGCTTTGCTAACTAGGGTTATATAGTTAGATTCCATGTAGCTCACATGGTCTCATGTCGGTTATAAGAAACTCCTGTATGTATGTTTTCAAGTTTTCTAAGCTTTATGAACTCTTTTATGAACTCCTATTTTGAAGGGGGTTCTTGCCTCATGATTTAGCTTTCCATTATGATGTTTTCTCATGAAACCTTATTTCGTATGGATTATGTTCAAGTACGTTTTAAAGCATGATTTTAGCTGTTAAAGTATTCTTAGCATGTCTTCTTTATGTTCATGCATTGCCCGCATACTTAGTATATTCTATAGTACTAATGCATATTGCGCTGCATCCAATGATGATGCAGATTTAGGTGTCCCTTCACAGATACGTGGCTAGATTTCTGGACCACTCTCAGTCAGCTTTGGTGAGTCCTCATGGTTCTAGGACTATGCTTTACTCTAGCTCTCATTTTTTCCCTTTCTTTTTAGATTGTCGAGTTAGTTGGGGTATTGTCCCATCAACTCATTATGCTAGTTTTATAGGCTTTTCAGACATAGATGTTATCAGATGATCTTTGGGTTGTATTCCCTATTCGACTCTCTATCTATGATTATACTTCCTATTTTGGATTTCCTTATGATGCTTCCGCTATGTTTTTCTTTATGTTGCTTGAGAATGCTATGACCAAGGGTTAGCTTGGGATCCTTGTGGTCCCGAGTCCCATGTTACATCTAGGGGGTAACCTTGGGGCATGACAAACTTGGTATCAGAGCCTCAAGTTCAAGAGTCGTAGGATGTCTGAAAGTCATATCGAGTAGAGTCTCTTTTATGTGTGTGAAGCGCGCCACACATATGAGGGGGAAGCTATGAGGTGTTTTCTAGGAAAACTTCACTTCTTTCATATTCACTATCGTGCGATAGAGTTTGACTCTATTTACCCTTCTGATATGTTCCTTACGTATTTCAGGTAATGTCTCCGCGAAGAAACCCCATGAGGAATGCTAACCCAACCACTCCAGATCATGAGGTTATGAATGCGGAATTTTGCGAAGCCATCTATATATTGGCTCAAGCCATGACAGCTTAATTGAATGAGAAAGAGAAACTAAAGAAAAGGAAGAGGAAGAACAAGAAGACCGGAACAGGGAACCAATCATCTTCTCAGCATAGGCCATCCGGACCAACCCCATCTTCAGTTAGCACACCTGCCCTTGATTCTCAGTCTTATCACCATAGGGCTCCGAAGACCTTGAGGTACCCTCATTGTAATAGTTGGGGTAAGTTTCATTTAGGTTAGTGCCTTGTGGGAAAGGAGGGGTGTTTTAGGTGTGGTCAGTTAGGCCATAGGATCAGGAATTACCTCTCATCTAAACGGAGCAACTGTGGTGTTCAGCTCCAAAACCAATTCCTTTCATTTCCTAGCTAGCTAGGTCAGGGTATTCCCCCAGAAGTTCAATACGATACCTCACTAGATTCTCTTTCTGTATGCATCTATAGTCCCCCGACCCCTATTCTTGTTTAGTTGTGAGATATCTTGACCTATAACTAAGTGGGTATAGGAGGGTTGATACCTAGACTTTTAGGTCAAAGAGGGTCTTAGACTATAGAAGGAAGTGGGTATTCGTGCTAGATTCTGAGTAGTGTATGCCCTGTTAGGGTAAAACCATCATATTTCCATTGATAGGTTGGTGAGAGGCCCATACACTTAGGAGGGTAACATGAACCTAAGGGGGAGATGGTGAGATGTAGAATCGTTCAGATTTTGGAGGCTCAGGTAGCAATGCTTGTGGGTGTTAGAACAAAGTCAAGAGGGTAGGCAGAAGCTTATTTCCATCCTAGCGTCCTAAGTATACTTCTGCCATTATGATATCTTTTTATGCCTTGTGCGTTAACGCTATGGTCCTATTTCAGATTCACGCTCATGTCCATATTCTTGAATGGCAAGTGATTGCTTCAAGCAATGATTCTACTATTATCCTATGATTTAATTAATTCTAGCTTTATGCCCTGAGGTTGGTATCTATGTAAACACATGTCTCTCAGTATTATCATTCCTATTTCCTCAGTTCATTCCTCATACATGCCTCAATTCCTAATCAAATCATGTTACGCCATGTATATGCTCAAACATGATTCTTGAAACGATTCACGATTATGATTTCCTTATTCTATAGCCCTTTGATCTTTGCCTTTGATGACATGTGGTGGTGATCCCCACTGATTCATGTCTTACGTGCCCAATATGTGAAGTACTCATGCCTATTGTACTCAATTCCCCAAGCCCCACCTTGAGTGGATTGATCACGCTAAGTGTAAGTCAAGATCAATCAATAGTCTTTCATTCGTGACGCTCATGCTCTCACTCTTTTCTTTTGATGATTCTGGTATATGATGTTATAAGCGTCAGGGGAGAACGACTTGTAGTAGCCTAGCTGGGAGGTAGCAAATTTCTTTTTCCTTGATCAGTGTACTTATTCCACCTTGACTTCTAGGGGTGGGTGTATTATGAGGTAAGGATTATTCAGGCACAGTTAGATAAGGTAGTCTGGTATGTTTCCCCACCCCCCTAGAAGTTCTTGAATTTGCGATTCCTAGTTATGATAAGGAAGAGGAGAGAAGTCTTAAATAGGGTAAGCTACGAAACCATAAGGTGACCATAGTTATAAGCTTGAATATCATGATGGGATGCATATGGAATTTTGTTTTGCGCAACTAGTGACCCTTGGGTTGGGAGCCCCAGGTTAGTTAGTTGTTGTGATAAGAGGGGATGCTATCCTTAGAAGAGGTTCTAGATGCAAGATATTTGGTCGAGATAGGTTTGAACATAGACAATCGGGTAGTTAGACTCAAACCTTAGTACCTTCATCTGCACTGTTGAGGTTGTTAGTTGCAAATGGTATGAGTGGTGTTCAGGAGAGAAGAGTTTTCCCGTATATCTACTTCTTTCAGTTTGGTGTCCCTTTCGATTAGCTGCGATTTCTAGAGAATGTTTATTCTTTATGAGTTTTAGAAGAGTCCTACTTTCATCCCAGACCAGTTATCATGATGGACATCCAGTTCCTGTCCTGTTGGTTGTTCTTATATTCTCAGCATGCATACGTGTCTCATGAAAGCAGCTCAATTTTTATTTCAATCAGAAGTTGGTTACCACGATAGTGCTTCAGCTTTTGCAACTCAGTTCAGGGAGCTACTTGGGAAGCAGAATCATCCATGAAGGCCAAGTACCCTCATCTTTTTCCTTCCGATCCAGTTTCAGCTTGAGGTAGTAGTTCTATCCTTAGTATGTCCCTCTGATCCTATTCCACCTGTTTCTCTCATGATTCTTATGCATCCATGTTTTACGAAGATATTCTATCATGTTTTCAAGTTTAAAAGTTCAGTTTCTATGTTTACTGTTTGACCTCCATGTTCTATTGCTTGTTGGGTTGTTTTCTATATAGTTTTACTTTATTTAGTCTTTATTTGAGGACGAATGATCCCAAGGGGAAGATATTATAACACCTCAAAAACGTATCCAGCTATCTAAGTTGAAATCTCAGAAAATTTTTCATGTTTCAGAAATGACGGATCCAAACCACGGACCGTGGTTCGAACCACGAGTCATGGAAAGGAATCTGTGGTTCAGTATCTACAAGGTTGTCCTCTGGTCTGAGAACCACGAGTGGGTACTACGGACCGTAGTTCATTCTACGGGTCGTGATTCCACCCATGGAATCAGACTTGTAAGCTGACCATGCTCCCAGGAACCACGAGTTTAAACGATGACTCATTGTTCAAAAAACGGGTCCGTCCTGTTGACTCGTGGAATGTATTGAGAGGACTGACATTTTTCCAAGTTCCTCCAGGAACCACGAGTCAAGTCTACGACTCGTTGTTTGAACGATGGACCATAGTCTTGAGTCATGGTTTGACAAAGAGTCAGTTGAACCCCCCCAAAACTATGACTCCTAATGATGACCCATCATTCCTTCTACGAGTCCATCCTGTGGACCCGTAGAAATGAATCTGCAGCATGATTTTATTAGCATGGTTCTACGAATTAGAATCACGAACTGTCATCCTAATAATGACCCGTAGACCGAGTCGTGATCCCTGAATCTGACTATTTTTCCAATCTTTTCATAATTAAGTCCCAAGGGAATTTTGGTCATTTCCTACCATTTTAACTACTAAGTGATGTTGTTTTGACTATTTATAGTAGGGTTTTCACCCATATTATCCTAAGTCTCTCCTAAGTTCCTCATTCTTCACAAAACAAAAGAGGGAAAAGTTCCTCTCAAGCTTCAAGTCTCCAAGCTTCAAGTCTCCAAGCTCCAAGTCAAGTCTCCTAAGTCTTTTCCATTGAAGTGGGTTATCTTCATCTAAGGTATGTGGGTTTCCAACAATGGGTTCCTTTCACCCTTGTGCCCAAAATCCCCAACTCTTATGTTAAATTATGAACTTATGAAATTAGGGTTTTGATCTAAACTTGGGGAAAATTTATGAAATCAGTTTCTATGTTTAAATTCATGGTTCCTTAATGGTTATTCATGATTTAATTATGATTCCTTCATTGGTTTTAAAATCCCAAGCATGAAAGTTGATTTCTAGCATGAAACTATGAATTTGCATGTTTTCAAGAGAAAGATGGCATGATTAGATATCATGGTCTTTATGTATTTATGAAATTGCATTTCAAATTCTTCAAGTATGAATTTAGAAAGAAAAGCATGTTTTGAATTATGGCTATGCTAAGATTTATGAACTATGTTATGAAAGTTGCATGATACCCGATGTGTTTTCATGCTTTATGAATGATATTTGGCATGAGAGTATGCCCGTACGAAATTATGAGCTATATGTGCATGTTTTGGGTGTAGTATTTAGCACTGAGTTGGATGGGGTGAGAGTACCCTTAGTCCCAAAAACTACGTTGCCAGCGTAGGTTATGATATGATATGATATGTGCCTTCAAGGCTTATGAGAGTGGATCCACATCTTTATGTATGGTTTCCTTGCCTTAGCGGGGCATAGCACAACTTTGCTAACTAGGGTTATATAGTTGGGTATGGTGACTTGTTCCTTGGCCTGATTCACAGTCAGCTTTGCTAACTAGGGTTATATAGTTAGATTCCATGTAGCTCACATGGTCTCATGTCGGTTATAAGAAACTCCTGTATGTATGTTTTCAAGTTTTCTAAGCTTTATGAACTCTTTTATGAACTCCTATTTTGAAGGGGGTTCTTGCCTCATGATTTAGCTTTCCATTATGATGTTTTCTCATGAAACCTTATTTCGTATGGATTATGTTCAAGTACGTTTTAAAGCATGATTTTACCTGTTAAAGTATTCTTAGCATGTCTTCTTCATGTTCATGCATTGCCCGCATACTTAGTATATTCTATAGTACTAATGCATATTGCGCTGCATCCATTGATGATGCAGATTTAGGTGTCCCTTCACAGATACGTGGCTAGATTTCTGGACCACTCTCAGTCAGCTTTGGTGAGTCCTCATGGTTCTAGGACTATGCTTTACTCTAGCTCTCATTTTTTCCCTTTCTTTTTAGATTGTCGAGTTAGTTGGGGTATTGTCCCATCAACTCATTATGCTAGTTTTATAGGCTTTTCAGACATAGATGTTATCAGATGATCTTTGGGTTGTATTCCCTATTCGACTCTCTATCTATGATTATACTTCCTATTTTGGATTTCCTTATGATGCTTCCGCTATGTTTTTCTTTATGTTGCTTGAGAATGCTATGACCAAGGGTTAGCTTGGGATCCTTGTGGTCCCGAGTCCCATGTTACATCTAGGGGGTAACCTTGGGGCATGACAAACTTGGTATCAGAGCCTCAAGTTCAAGAGTCCTAGGATGTCTGAAAGTCATATCTAGTAGAGTCTCTTTCATGTGTGTGAAGCGCGCCACACATATGAGGGGGAAGCTATGAGGTGTTTTCTAGGAAAACTTCACTTCTTTCATATTCACTATCGTGTGTTAGAGTTTGACTCTATTTACCCTTCTGATATGTTCCGTACGCATTTCAGGTAATGTCTCCGCGAAGAAACCCCATGAGGAATGCTAACCCAACCACTCCAGATCATGAGGTTATGAATGCGGAATTTTGCGAAGCCATCTATATATTGGCTCAAGCCATGACAGCTTAATTGAATAAGAAAGAGAAACTAAAGAAAAGGAAGAGGAAGAACAAGAAGACCGGAACAGGGAACCAATCATCTTCTCAGCATAGGCCATCCGGACCAACCCCATCTTCAGTTAGCACACCTGCCCTTGATTCTCAGTCTTGTCACCATAGGGCTCCGAAGACCTTGAGGTACCCTCATTGTAATAGTTGTGGTAAGTTTCATTTAGGTTAGTGCCTTGTGGGAAAGGAGGGGTGTTTTAGGTGTGGTCAGTTAGGCCATAGGATCAGGAATTACCTCTCATCTAAGCGGAGCAACTGTGGTGTTCAGCTCCAAAACCAATTCCTTTCATTTCCTAGCTAGCTAGGTCAGGGTATTCCCCCAGAAGTTCAATCAGGTACCTCACTAGATTCTTTTTCTGTATGCATCTATAGTCCCCCGACCCCTATTCTTGTTTAGTTGTGAGATATCTTGACCTATAACTAAGTGGGTATAGGAGGGTTGATGCCTAGACTTTTAGGTCAAAGAGGGTCTTAGACTATAGAAGGAAGTGGGTATTCGTGCTAGATTCTGAGTAGTGTATGCCCTGTTAGGGTAAAACCATCATATTTCCATTGATAGGTTGGTGAGAGGCCCATACACTTAGGAGGGTAACATGAACCTAAGGGGGAGATGGTGAGATGTAGAATCGTTCAGATTTTGGAGGCTCAGGTAGCAATGCTTGTGGGTGTTAGAACAAAGTCAAGAGGGTAGGCAGAAGCTTATTTCCATCCTAGCGTCCTAAGTATACTTCTGCCATTATGATATCTTTTCATGCCTTGTGCGTTAACGCTATGGTCCTATTTCAGATTCACGCTCATGTCCATATTCTTGAATGGCAAGTGATTGCTTCAAGCAATGATTCTACTCTTATCCTATGATTTAATTAATTCTAGCTTTATGCCCTGAGGTTGGTATCTATGTAAACACATGTCTCTCAGTATTATCGTTCCTATTTCCTCAGTTCATTCCTCAGACATGCCTCAATTGCTAATCAAATCATGTTACGCCATGTATATGCTCAAACATGATTCTTGAAACGATTCACGATTATGATTTCCTTATTCTAAAGCCCTTTGATCTTTGCCTTTGATGACATGTGGTGGTGATTCCCACTGATTCATGTCTTACGTGCCCAGTATGTGAAGTACTCATGCCTATTGTACTCAATTCCCCAAGCCCCACCTTGAGTGGATTGATCACGCTAAGTGTAAGTCAATATCAATCAGTAGTCTTTCATTCGTGACGCTCATGCTCTCACTCTTTTCTTTTGATGATTCTTGTATATGATGTTATAAGCGTTAGGGGAGAAGGACTTGTAGTAGCCTAGCTGGGAGGTAGCAAATTTCCTTTTCCTTGATCAGTGTACTTATTCCACCTTGACTTCTAGGCGTGGGTGTATTATGAGTAAGGATTATTCAGGCAAAACAATTAGATAAGGTAGTCTGGTATGTTTCCCCACCCCCCTAGAAGTTCTTGAATTTGCAATTCCTAGTTATTATAAGGAAGAGGAGAGAAGTCTTAAATAGGGTAAGCTACGAAACCATAAGGTGACCATAGTTATAAGCTTGAATATCGTGATGGGATGCATATGGATATTTGTTTTGTGCAACTAGTGACCCTTGGGTTGGGAGCCCCAGGTTAGTTGGTTGTTGTGATAAAAGGGGATGCTATCCTTAGAAGACGTTCTAGATGCAAGATATCTGGTCGAGATAGGTTTGAACATAGACAATCGGGTAGTTAGACTCAAACCTTAGTACCTTCATCTGCACTGTTGAGGTTGTTAGTTGCAAATGGTATAAGTGGTGTTCAGAAGAGAAGAGTTTTCCCGTATATCTACTTCTTTCAGTTTGGTGTCCCTTTCGATTAGCTGCGATTTCTAGAGTATGTTTATTCTTTATGAGTTTTAGAAGAGTCCTACTTTCATCCCAGACCAGTTATCATGATGGACATCCAGTTCCTGTCCTGTTGGTTGTTATTACATTCTCATCATGCATACGTGTCTCATGAAAGCAACTCAATTTTTATTTCAATCAGAAGTTGGTTACCACGATAGTGCTTCAGCTTTTGCAACTCAGTTCAGGGAGCTACTTGGGAAGCAGAATCATCCATGAAGGCCAAGTACCCTCATCTTTTTCCTTCCGATCTAGTTTCAGTTTGAGGTAGTAGTTCTATCCTTAGTATGTCCCTCTGATCCTATTCCACCAGTTTCTCTCATGATTCTGATGCATCCATGTTTTACGAAGATATTCTATCATGTTTTCAAGTTTAAAGTTCAGTTTCTATATTTACTCTTTGACCTCCATGTTCTATTGCTGGTTGGGCTGTTTTCTATTTAGTTTTACTTTATTTAGTCTTCATTTGAGGACGAATGATCCCAAGGGGAAGATATTATACCACCTCAAAAACGTATCCAGCTATCTAAGTTGAAATCTCAGAAAATTTTTCATGTTTCAGAAATGACGGATCCAAACCACGGACCGTGGTTCGAACCACGAGTCATGGAAAGGAATCTGTGGTTCAGTATCTACAAGGTTGTCCTCTGGTCTGAGAACCACGAGTGGGTACTACGGACCGTAGTTCATTCTACGGGTCGTGATTCCACCCGTGGAATCAGACTTGTAAGCTGACCATGCTCCCAGGAACCACGAGTTTAAACGATGACTCATTGTTCAAACAACTGGTCCATCCTGTTGACTCGTGGAATGTATTCAGAGGACTGACATTTTTCCAAGTTCCTCCAGGAACCACGAGTCAAATCTACGACTCGTTGTTTGAACGACGGACCATAGTCTTGAGTCATGGTTTGACAAAGAGTCAGTTGAACCCCCCCAAAACTATGACTCCTAATGATGACCCGTCATTCCTTCTACGAGTCCATCCTGTGGACCCGTAGAAATGAATCTGCAGCATGATTTTATTAGCATGGTTCTACGAATTAGAATCACGAACCGTCGTCCTAACAATGACCCGTAGACCGAGTCGTGATCCCTGAATCTGACTATTTTTCCAATCTTTTCATAAATAAGTCCCAAGGGAATTTTGGTCATTTCCTACCATTTTAACTACTAAGTGATGTTGTTTTGACTATTTATAGTAGGGTTTTCACCCATATTATCCTAAGTCTCTCCTAAGTTCCTCATTCTTCACAAAACAAAAGAGGGAAAAGTTCCTCTCAAGCTTCAAGTCTCCAAGCTCCAAGTCAAGTCTCCTAAGTCTTTTCCATTGAAGTGGGTTATCTTCATCTAAGGTATGTGGGTTTCCAACAATGGGTTCCTTTCACCCTTGTGCCCAAAATCCCCAACTCTTATGTTAAATTATGAACTTATGAAATTAGGGTTTTGATCTAAACTTGGGGAAAATTTATGAAATCAGTTTCTATGTTTAAATTCATGGTTCCTTAATGGTTATTCATGATTTAATTATGATTCCTTCATTGGTTTTAAAATCCCAAGCATGAAAGTTGATTTCTAGCATGAAACTATGAATTTGCATGTTTTCAAGAGAAAGATGGCATGATTAGATATCATGGCCTTTCTGTATTTATGAAATTGCATGCCAAATTCTTCAAGTAGGAATTTAGAAAGAAAAGTATGTTTTGAATTATGGCTATGCTATGCTTTATGAACTATGATATGAAAGTTGCATGATACCCGATGTGTTTTCATGCTTTATGAATGAGATTTAGCATGAGAGTATGCCCGTACGAAATTATAAGTTATATTTGCATGTTTTAGGAGTAGTATTTAGCACCGAGTTGGATAGAGTGAGAGTACCCTTAGTCCCAAAAACTACATTGCCAGCGTAGGTTATATGATATGATATGATATGGTATGTGCCTTCAAGGCTTATGAGAGTGGATCCACGTCTTTATGTATGGTTTCCTTGCCTTAGCGGGGCATAGGACAACTTTGCTAACTAGGGTTATATAGTTTGGTATGGTGACTTGTTCCTTGTAAAGGTTCACAATCAGCTTTGCTAACTAAGGATATATAGTTAGATTCCATGTAGCTCAGATGGTCTCATATCAGTTATAAGAAACTCTCGTATGGATGTTTTCAAGTTTTCTAAGCTTTATGAACTCTTTTATGAACTCTTATTTTGAAGGGGGCTCTTGCCTCATGATTTAGCTTTCCATTATGATGTTTTCTCATGAAACCCTATTACGTATGGATTATGTTCAAGTACATTTTAAAGCATGATTTCAATTGTTAAAGTATTCTTAGCATGTCTTCTTCATGTTCATGCATTGCCCGCATTCTTAGTACATTGTATAGTACTAACGCATATTGCGCTGCATCCTTTGATGATGCAGATTCAGGTGTCACTTCACAAATACGTGGCTAGAGTTCTCGGCCACTCTCCGTCAGCTTTGGTGAGTCCTAATTCCTGGAAATGTTTATCACATAATTCCTCGTAGACATCCATAGAGAAGGGAGTCTTCTTAGTTAGTTCTTCTTCGAAGGAGAAGACCAATTCAAGATCGTCATCTAGACTGTGATAGACACCTGCATGGTCTGTTATTTATTTAAGTAGATGGATTGACCTATCGGACCCTCTGGACTGGGGACAATTTCTTGAAAAATGTCCATTTTCGTTGCAGACGAAACATCTACCATTTTTCTGGGAATTGCCTGGGCTTTTTCTCCTGAAGTATATTGTACGCTTGATGAACATGGAGTTGCTGCCTGAAGGCTTTGTCCATTTGAACCTCCTGAATCTTTTTTGTCTCCTAGATGCATGGCAAGAGCAATTTGATCCAGTGATAAGATCAGGTCTGGTACAGGCCTTATCTAGGACTGGATTGTTTTGAATAATCTATTTCAGTGCATGGAGTATTGCTTGCCTGATGTATCCTACCTGTGGGATCGTTATGTATTGCAATTTATCATCAATGATTGTCATAGTACGGCCTGATAGCATTTTTGGTAATGATGAAATGAAGGCTTGCTTTAGGCTGGGATCTCCGCCTAACTCGAAGTATATCATTGCCATTTTCTGAAAATGAACATCAATGATGTCCCTTTCAATGAGACACACTTCATTTTAAAGAACTGTCATCGCAGCTTTTCTTGCCTTTGGCATGTATCACTGCAGAATACCTCTTGCAATATTCTGACATTGTAGGCAAAGTCTTGGGATGTGAGGAAGATGTTCTTATCTGGAATCCAAAGTGAATTCCACCAATCTCTCAAGATTCCAGAGAATCTCGAAGTGAGTTTTCACAGGATTAGGTACTTTTCTCGTTCGACTAGATTCTTTGTTGACATCCAAGTGTAGAAGTCTTGAATCCTCTGGGGCCACCTGGATACTTTGGTATCATCAAGTGTGAAGGTATGGAATATAGTACCGACCAATTTTTGTGTTTGAGGTTCGTCTCCTTTCTGGAATCGGATCATCCGTCATTCCTTCCTTTGTATCATCAACTTCGGAAACTTCTAGGTCCCTTGGTCGATTCATCAATATTGATGGATATTCTTCTTTAGCAGATTTAGTTGGAGATTCTTCACTCTCCTAAACATATTCATTGGAGTCTTGTGAGGAATCCTCACTTTCGTTGATGTATCCGTCAGTAAGATCACTGTGAAATGGATCTTCAGTTTCATTAATGTATCCTTCGATGGGATCATCAACATGTGAATCATCACTGTACTCCGAGTATGTCTCCGTAGGAACAGTTTCATTAGTATTGGATCCTAGGACATCATCATCTCCTATGCCAAAGAAGTCAGGGATAGCTTGATCGTAGATAATCAAGTCATCATTTGGCATAGCATAGTGTGGGACCTCCAAGTCATCCTTCTTGTGACTTGAAATTATCATATTTTATGGGTCTGGGTCCCTGGGATTTTCCCCAAACTCCTTCTTCTTTTTGGACTACTTCTGGGATGGCTTTTGAGTAGCAGCGACATCCTTTCATTCCCACACAAATTTAGCAATGTCAAACTCAGGTTCTTTCTCTTTTCTCGGAGACAAGGACATAGGGCTGTGTGAAGGTGAAGGGAAACAAGTAAATGAGTGGCCCAATTTTGATTGGGAGTATGTCTAACATGGGGGAAAAGGTAGGCATTTTAGGTGGACTCTGAAGCTGTGGCTGGTCAAAAGTGTCGTACTTCAAGAGGTGCATCTGTTCTTTCAGTGAAGCTGTTTCTTTGCTTTGCTGGTCAAAGAAATAGTACAGCGAAGTGCCTGGTAAACAGATATCATACTGAAGGGTTGCAAATCTTCGTTTGAGGGATTTGATGAGTCCAACATGTTGTGTGGAAGCCTGTTCTACTTTCTTCTCGATTGTATCCACTTTGTTCATTATTTTGGTCTGAGCGTGAGCAATATTTTTGAGAGACGTGCCAAGGTGGGTTAGCACCTTGTTTTGGCTGATAGCATTCTCAGTTTTCCAGTTTATTATTTCTTCGATATCACTCGTAGGTGACCTTTCTCCTGTGGTCAAGATGACATTCTTTTTTTGTATTTTTAGAGCGTGGATCAGGCCATCTTTTTCAAAGGGTTGTTAAGATGGGAATTCGAGAGTATGACTGGAGCTGGAAGGGCTTATCATTAACATATGAGGCTTAGGTTTATATTTGGTTTTGGTATGTTCATTTATGGGTTGATTGGATAGTGTTGGCCAATCTTGGGGTTTGTATGAAACTACAATTTCATATTTCCCTCGACGACTCAGTGAACCGATAAAGGAATCTCCATCTTCATACATTTTGTGGAACTCTCTTTCAGAGTTTTTTTTGTCCTTCGGGTTTGCTTTTGGATATTAATCCCTTTCCCATTTATTGGTCACCATAATCATCATCATCTTCCAGACATTCAGCATAGTTACAACAAATTTCCTATGGACAATGCCTCGTAAAAGGACATTTGAACCACCGCACGCCAAGGCCCTCACGATTGAATTGTTTTATCCAATCATGTTCACTTATGACATCTGAAGTGTACCAAGAGAATGTATCAAAGTCATCTTCTAGCTTTGGACTGGATGTAGGGTGGTACATCTTTATGGTAAAGGCTGTTTCATTCGGATTTCTTGATAAGCGTGGTTAAAGCTCTTGGAAACAGATTTTTCATGTGGTTTGGTGAAGGTTGGTCCTGAGGAGTAGAGAGGTTCAACAAGGTCTCTCTTTCTCTCGTAATTTTTGACCCAGGAATCAAGAAGGATTTTAGCAAGTTGTCTCCTGGATATCTTCCTTGGGACTTGGGTACATATAGTAGTTCTGTTGGTGGCGTCTACATTTAAGAACAAAGACTTCCCACCACCTGGTAGAGAAAGATCCATGGCATGGTTCTACACTCGCCAAGCTATCTGGTAGTGGAGAGTTGCCTGGCTGGCATCTCTAGCTTGTGGAACTCCTTGGATCAGGACCTAGATCTTCAGCGTCTCCATCAGATACGGATCATACATGGACATATTAAAGTTTGGAAACAAAGTGATGAACATTGTCTCGGCATTCAGAGTGATCTCTGTGGTTCCCCAGTTTGCATGTTGGTACTCGTTGTATCTGGTATCAAGGAGTGAAAGATGGGCAATAATTGTTTGGCCTTTCCTTCCATGATATGTCTAAGCAACTCTGACAACACCAAAATTGATATGGGTGAAACCATGGGCTTTCCACTATCACAGAAAATCCTCTGGTCTCAGCAGCGTGATACACTGTTTCTCCTGAGTTACGAGAATAGGGTGTTGGTAAGCTTTGATGCAGCAACATATTCTTTGACTCCCTTGGGTTTACTTTGGATGAAGGAATGGATTTGTAACCATGGAGAGCATGTCTTTTTGGCATAAGCGGAATATGGGTTCAGTAGTGGAAGGTGGGTTTCTGATACTTTATTTTCTGGCGGTAAGACATCTACCTCGTAAAGGTAGTCATATTTACATGACAGGGTTTTACTGAGGGTAGGTGACATAAGGTTTACTATTTTTAGTAAGTCAGTTTGTTTTTAGCTTTGGTAGCAAGCTTCCCACCTAAATATAAGAGAAGCTAGGTAGATATGAGAAAGCATTCAGATAAAGTAGATTCATAGAAATTAGATTCAGAAATTAGATTCAGAAAAAACTTAGGATAAGAAAATAGTAGTAGAAATACTACACTTTGTAAATATTGCTTGTTGAATAAAATGTTTGCTTTCTAACCTTCTCTTGTTCTTATCTTCAGAGGGATGGTATGGCTGATCCTAGTCCAAGCATAGGGTCCAGAATATTACTACGGTAGGCTATCTCTGTTGCAAGGTACCATGGCTACTCGGTAAGGAAATTTGTTACAAGTACAATAGTTATGGTATAATGGTTTTCTGAAATCACCTCTAACTTAACATAAACTTATAAACGACAAAGTAAATCAGTTGGTATCGTAGTAACTTTTCAAAAGCAAGGAAAGAGGCGAGAAAGCCAGTGAGAGCCGCAAGAAACCCAAGTAATGTGCGGAAAAGTTGTACTACTATGAGTTAATTTACCGCCTAGAAATAGTATTGTCAAATCCATCCTAGTGTGTATGTGATGCTAAAAATTTGGCAAACCTTTCTTCAGTGGATGTGTAGCCCCAAAAGACTGAGTCTGGCAAACCACCTATATGAACGCGAATGCTGACTTTGTGGCAAATCTTCCTTTATGGTCTGGAAAGCCCAGTCTATCAGAAAACCATTATGTCATGTTCTATTTTGTGTTTGTGACTTGGATTAGAATTGCTTGTGCTATACCGTGGTTGCCTCTGTTTTCCCTGTATAATCTTGCTGGTGTTGGTGTCATTGGCCGTCCCTGGTGCTTCCCCAGCTAGTTTGTATCAGAGCCAGACCTGTCCTTTCCGAAAGGAGGAGTAGTGTAGCATAAGGTTTTATTCATAGTGCAATTACCGTCAATTTTACATACTGTAGTATTTTCTTTAGTCATAGCCTTATCAAAATTATAGTCTTTTTATTTGAGTCTTTAGTCATATAGCCGTCCAGTTCCCTGTACATATATTAACATAGAGTCTTTCTTTCATTTGAGTCTTTACCAAATACATGTTTTGTAGTCGTTACTGTAGTCCTACTATATTAGAGTCCGTCATAAATATAGTCGAGTCTTTTCCTAGTTTTACAAAAAGAAAAAATATGTCATAGTCTTATCCATCTTCGTCCAGTCCTTGCAAGTCCCTTGCAAGAATAAATATGTCACCTACCCTCAGTAAAACCCTATCATGTAAATATGACCACCTTTACGAGGTAGATGTCTAACCCCCAGAAAATAAAGTGTCAAAAACCCACCTGCCACTACTAAACCCATATTCCTCTTTCGCCAAAAAGACATGCTCTCCGTGGTTACAAATCCATTCCTTGGTCCAAAGTAAACCCAAAGGAGTCAAATAATATGTTGTTGCATCAAAGCTCGACCATCACCCTATTATTGAAACTCAGGAGGAACATTTTATTACGCTTCATATACCATAGGATTTTCCGCGATAGTGGAAAGCCCATGGTTTCACCCATATCCATTTTGGTGTTTTCAAAGTTGCTTTGACATATCATGGAAGGAAAGGCCAACAAGTTGTTTCCCGTCTTTCACTCCTTTATATCAAATACAACGAGTACCAACATGTGAACTTGGGAACCACAGAGATCACTCTGAATGTCGGGACAATGTTTATCACTTTATTTCTAAACATCAAAATGTTCCTGTGTGATCCGTATCTGACGGAGGTGCTGAAGATCCAGGTGCAGATCCAAGGAGCTCCGCAAGCTAGAGATGTCATCCAGGAAACTCTCCACTACCAGATATCTTGGCGAGTCCAGAACCATGCCATGGATCTTTCTCTACCAGGAGGTGGGAAGTCTTTGTTCTTGAACATAGATGCCACCAACGGAACTACTATGTGTACCCAGATCCAAATGATGATATCCAAGAGACAACTTGCTAAAATCCTTCCTGAATCATGGGTTACAAATTACGAGAGATGGAGAGACCTTGTTGAAACTCTCTACTCCTCAGGACCTACCTTTACCAAATGACATGACAAAACTATTTCCAAGAGCTTTAACCACTCTTATCTAAAAAATCCCAATGAAACAGCCCTTACCATAAATATGTACCACCCTACATCCGGTCCAAAGCAAGAAGGCGACTTTGATACATTCTCTTGGTACACTTCAGATGTCATGAGTGAACATGATTGGATAAAACAGTTCAATCATGAGGGCCTTGGTCTGCAGTGGTTCAAAAGTCCTTTTACGGGGCATTTTCTGTAGAATATCGAGTGTAATTGTAAAGAATGCCTTGATGATGAAGTCAAATGGGATGAATACAATTAAGCAAGAGATAAATGGGAAAGTATAAAAAAAAAAGAAAAATTCCTCTGTGAGCTCACTCAACCATCCAGGAAATGAATTTCTTGTCTCACATGCCACCCTTACCTACCCCAGAAAGAAACCACAAGGCCCAAATCAAAGATAAATATGAACCTCATATGTTCATGATAAGCTCATGCAGCTCCATCCACACTCCCGAATTCCTATCTCAACAACACTTTGAAAAAGATGGCATGATCCATGCTCCAAAAATACCAAAAAAAAGAATGTCATCTTGCCCACAGGAGAAAGGTCACGTAGGAGTGATATCAAAGCAACAATGAACTGGCAAACTGAGAATGCCCTCAGCCAAAACAAGGTACTAAGCCACCTTTCGCACTTCTCTTAGGAATGTTGCTCACACTCAGACAAAGAAGGTGACCAATGTAGAGACGATCGAGAAAAAGGTAGAACAGGCTTCCGCACAATATGCTGGACTTATCAAAGCCCTTGAACAGAGGATGGCAACTCTTCAGTATGATATCTGTCCATGAGGCACATCGTTGTCTCACTTTTTTGACCAACAGCGCAAAGAAATGGCTTCCCTTAAAGAACTGATACAACACCTGAAATATGGTACCTTTGAGCAGCCACAACCTACTAGTAGTTTATAGCACCTGAAATACGGTACCTTTGACCATCCATAACCTACGATTCCACCTCAAAAGACTTCTATATTCCCCATTTCATTCTCTCCACAAAAATTGGGACTACCCTTTAGTAATTTCTTTTCTGCTTCACACAGCCCGATGTCCCTCTCTCCAACATATGAGAAAGAACCTACATTTGACATTGATAAATTTGTGTGGGAACATAAGGACCCGCTATAGCCCAAAAGCAATCCAAGAAGTAGTACAAAAGGAAAAGGGAATTTAACAAATGTTCCAAAGAGCCACACCCAAATAACATGGCGACCTCAAGTAACAAAAAACACTTAATCTTCCCAGATCAAATTACTCCAGACGATACTTCAATCTTTCCAAATCTGAGGTTCCCAGACTATGCTATACCAAATGATGACTTGTCTATCTCCGAGCAAGTTGTTCCGGGCCTTTATCTCTTAGAAGAAAATGATGTTTCAGGATCCAATACCCAGGACCCACATGATCTTGATCCTACAGAGGCACATTTAAAGCATAGTGAAAATTCCTCAGGTGACTCCAAAGGATTCATTGAAGATAGTGTCAAGCCCTCAATTGAACCCTCTGAGGAAGACTATCCACCCATAATCATCAACAAAATTGATGAACCCATAGATTCTATGGTTGAAAATACTCATGGCCACATAGAAGATGACACTAGACCAGGAAGATTTGTACTGAAGCAGATTATTTTAGTCGATTCAACCATTGAGGGAGCAAGTAGTAAATGCAAAATAGTCCTTAGCTCTGACTGCTCAGGCTCAATCTCTAAGCGACAAGAAAGGCACAAGAGGTAAATGTGCTACAAGAGAGCCAAACTTTGTGAAAGAGCCAAACTCAGTAAGCCCCCAAATGGTATCCCAAAGTCCACTCAGAGCACTGAACATGTCATACGGAAAGGCCCAGGATATTATAAGTCGAAGAAATGCTTTGCTTGAAAAAGGGTTGGACACTTCATAAAAATTATCCTTACACTTGACAATCCAACAAGCCAAACCCAATCTATGATATGGTAGTAGACGATACAAATATCTCACTAAGCAAAAGAGATGATCATGCATCAGGCTCCCCAACAAAAAAAGATCCATTGGTTAAATCTCTTTCCTCCATGAATATATATGAAGTCGAAGCCTTCATTCCATCACTCCTAAAAATATTGTCAGACCATGCTGTGAAGATCATTAAGAAAAGATTTCAATTCATAACAATCCAACAGGTCTGACACATCAGAGAAACCATCTTGCATACACTGGATAGTATTTGCACAAAGAGATATGTATTGAAGAAGATCATCCAAGATAATTCAGTCCCAGATAAAGCATACACCAAAACTGATCTTATCATTGGATCAGAATGCTCTTGCCATACACCCAGATGACAGAAAAGATTAAGAAGGTTCAAATGGCCAAAGACTTTAGATAGCAACTCCATATTCATCAGGTGTATAAAATAATTTAGAAGAGGAAGCCCAGGGAGTTCCCATAAAAATGGAAGATGTTTCATCTGCAATGGAAATGGACATTTTGTAAGGAATTGTCCCCATTCTAGAGGGTCCGATAGGTTAATTCATCTCCTTGAACAAATAACAGACAATGCAGGAGTCTATCTCAGTCGAGATGACAATCTTGAATCGGTCTTCTCCTTAGAAGAAGAACCAACTGAGAAGACTCTCTTCTCTATGGATGTCTACGAGGAATTAGGTGATAAACATCTGCAGGTATCCAAATCAAAAAAGGATATCCATTCAAATGCTGGTCATTTACAGATATCCGAAGTACAAGAAGAAAATAACAAGTACACTTCAGATGCAAAAGCCCCTCAAGTCCAGTTGACTATCTATCCGTCTAAATGGGACAAACCAGTTCGAGTCACTACTATGGTAGATAACGGTGCAGCCTCATCAATACTCAACCTAGTTGTTCTTCCATAAAAACAATGGATTCCCTACATTGTGAAGTTCAACACTGTATCAAATGGGATCCTAACTACCAGGGATATCACGAAGAATCCCATCGTGATCGAATTATTTCCAAGATTACTATTCTGAATCAACATACTTGGTTCCAATATTCCAGGGAAAGACCTCATCATCGGGTTTGATAGCCACAGGAAACTTGAAGATACCTTGGAAATCAAAACTGAAGGAATATCTTTCAAGAAGCAATTCAAGCCATATTCAGCAATATTCCACAATGAGGAGAAAGTCAACGAAAAGCCAGCTAAGAATATCTTTATGCTTAATGAACAAAGGATGATCCCATCTCTGGATGGAAAATTGTCCACCAGTGATATACAAACAGTACGAAGATCCGTTCGATCCATTTGTCCTTACAGACAGAAGGAATCTACTCTTGCAATAAGTTCTCATGGATGGAGTAACTCAGCCCACCGTTTTGAGAAGAATAAATGTTCCATTGCAAAATTGGGAACACGATGTATCGGGGCCATCGAAGAGGAAGAAACACTTCACCAAGTCGTGTAGAAGAAGATTTGAAAGCAGGGAACGTCTGAAAGGAAAGCATGAAACTGATTGGTGGATGGAATAAGGATACTCAAGCCCGCCTTCAACCCCTTCAAATGATGCAAACACTCCTTGGGATGATATAGGATAATGCAGGGTGATGCTAGATGATACATGCATGGTTACAAGGTTTTTACCAAGTCACCATAACCCATCCTAAACTTTACCATCCATGTCAAGACAAACTCCCCTAAAAGTAGCTTACCCACCTATTTGCCAAAAGCCTACAACCAGCTTACCCACCTGCTTATAAGTTGCCTATACACTAGCTTACCCACTAGCATATAAGTTGCTTACGCACCAACTTGCAAGTTGCTTATCCACCTGCTTGCTGCAGAGGAAAAAAAAGTTGACCCTGCTGTCACATGCCATCACATGGCCCTTTATGTAAATATTACGTCTTTCAGTAATATAGGATGTTGTATATTTTGTATTTTATTTAGTAGGCTCCACCACATGCTTGAAGGGCCCAGTTTGAATAAAGTTGGATAGAATGGTGTGCCCAGATAGGGATTTTTTATTTTAGATTAGGATAAGATTTACTATTTTTAGTAATTCGGTTTGTTTTTAGCTTTGGTAGCAAGCTTCCCACCTTTATATAAAGGAAGCTAGGTAGATATGAGAAAGCATTCAGAAAAAGTAGATTCAGAAATTAGATTCAGAAATAGATTCGAAAAAAACTTAGGATTAGAAAATAGTAGTAGATATACTACACTTTGTAAATATTTCTTATTGAATAAAAAGTTTGCTTTCTAAACTTGTGACTTGGATTAGAATTGCATGTGGTATCCCGTGGTTGCCTCTGTCTTCCCTATATAGCCTTGCTGGTGTTGATGTCTCCGGCCGCCCTGGGTGATTCCCCAGCTAGTTGGTATCAGAGCCAGACCCGTCCCTTTCAGAGGGAGGAGCAGTGCAGCATAAGGTTTTATTCACAGTGCATTACCATCAAATTTACATATTGTAGTATTTTCTTTAGTCATAGCCTTGTCCAAATTAGAGTCTTTTTATTTGAGTCTTTAGTCATATATTTGTCCAGTCCCCTGTACATATATTTACATGGAGTCTTTCTTTCATTTGAGTCTTTACCAAATACTTGTGTCATAGTCGTTACTGTAGTCCTACTAAATTAGAGTCTGTCATAATATAGTCGAGTCTTTTCCTAGTTTTACAAAAAAAAAATGTCAGAGTCTTGTCTGTCTTCGTCCAGTCCTTGCAAGATTAAATATGTCACTTACCCTCAGTAAAATCCTGTCATGTAAATATGACTACCTTTACGAGGTAGATGTTTTAGCCCTAGAAAATAAAGTGTCAGAAACCCACCTGCCAGTACTGAACCCATATTCCGCTTTCGCCAAAAAGACATGCTCTCCGTGCTTACAAATTTGTTCCTTGGTCCAAAGTAAACCCAAGGTAGTCAAAGAATATATTGTTGAATCAAAGTTTGACCAGCACCCTATTCTTGCAACTCAGGAGGAACAATTTATCATGCTGCAAATACCAGAGGATTTTTTGCGACAGTGGAAAGCTCATGGTTTCACACATATCAATTTTGGTGCTGTCAGAGTTGCTTTGACATATCATGGAAGGAAAGGCTAACCAGTTGTTGCCCGTCTTTCCCTCCTTGATACCAGATACAACGAGTACCAACATGCAAACTTGGGAACCATAGAGATCACTTTGAATGTCAGGAAAACGTTCGTCACTTTGTTTCTGAACTTCAACATGTCCCTGTGTGATCTGTATCTGACGGAGGTACTGAAGATCCAGGTCCAGATCAAAGGAGCTCCGCAAGCTAAAGATGCCATCCAAGCAACCTTTCACTACCAAATCGCTTGGCGAGTCCAGAACCATGCCATGGATCTTTCCCTTTCGGGTGGTGAAAATACTCTGCTCTTGAACGTAGATTCAACCAACAGAACAACCATGTGTACCCATATCCCAAGGAAGTTAGCCAGAGAAAAACTAGTCAAAATCCTTCCTGATTCATGGGTCACAAACTACGAGAAGCTGAGAGAACTTGTTGAACCTCTCTACTTCTCTGAACCAACCTTTGCCAGGAAACGTGACAAAACTATTTCTATAAGCTTTGACCACTCTCACCTAAAAAATCCCGATAGAACAGCCTTTGCCAAAAGAGAAGGCTTTGAACACCATATGTTCATGATAATCCCTTCCAGCTCCAGTCATATTCCTAAAATCCCATCTTAACAACCCTTTGAAAAGGATGGCATGATCCACGCTCCAAAAATACCAAAAAAGAATGTCATCTTGCCCACAAGAGAAAGGTCACCTAGGAGTGATATCGAAGCAAGGATGAACTAGAAAACTGAGAATTCCCTCAACCAAAACAATGAACTAACCCACTTTGGCGTTTCTCTCAGGATTGTTTCTCACACTCAGGCCAAGAAGGTGAACAAAGTGGAGACGAAACTTTTGACCAGCCACAGCCTCAGAGTCCACTTGAAAATACTACCTTCTTCCCCATGTTATCATATCCATACTCTCCACCAAAATTGGGCCACGCCTTTACCAGTTTCCCTTCAGCTTCACACAGCCCTATTTCCCTGTCTCCGAGAAAAGAGAAGGAACCTGAGTTTGACATTGCTAAATTTGTGTGGGAACGAAAGGATGCCACTGCTGCTCAAAAGCTATCCCAGAAGCAGTCCAAAAGGAAGAAGGAGTTTGGGGAATATACCAGGAACCCAGACCCACAAAATATGATAATTTCAAGTCACAAGAAGGATTTGGATAATCCAGATCATACTACTCCAAATGATGACTCAATTTACTCTGCTTTGAGTTCAATCATCTCAGATACTGACTTGGAGTTCCCAGACTATGATATACCAAATGATGACTTGATAATCTACGATCAAGTTGTCCCTGACTTCTCTAGCATATAAAATAATGATGTCCTAGGATCTAATACTAATGATTCATATGAAACTGATCCTATGGAGACATACTCGGAGTACAATGATGATTCACCTACTGATGATCCCATCGAAAGATACACTAATGAAACTGAAGATCTATTTTATAGTGATCCTGCTGATAGATACATCAACAAAGGTGAGGATTCCTCACAAGAATCAAATGAATATGTTGATGAGAGTGCAGAATCCTCAACTAAATCTGCTGAAGAAGAATATCCATCAATTTTCATGAATTAACCAAGGGAACCAGAAGTGTCCAAAGTTGATGATACACAGGAATGAATGACGGATGGTCCATTTCCAAAGGAGACCAGAACCTCGAACACCAAAATTGGTTGGTACTAGATTCGATACCTTTACACTTGATGATATCAAAGTGTCCAGGTGGCCCTGGAGGATACAAGACTTCTACACTTGGATGGCGACAAAGAATCTGGTCGAACGAGAAAAGTACCTAATCCTGTCATAACTCACTTCGAGATTCTCCAGAATCTTGAGAGATTAGTGGAATTCACTTGGGATGCCAGATAAGAACATCTTCCTCACATCCTAAGACTTTGCCTATAATTTCGGAATATTGAAAGAGGTATTCTGTGGTGATACAAGCCTAAGGCAAGAAAAGCTGCGATGATAATTCTTCGAAATGAAGTGTGTCTCATTTGAAAGGGACATCATTGATGTTCATTTTAAGAAGATGGAAAGGATATACTTTGAGTTAGGCGGAGATCCCAGTCTAAAGCAAGCCTTCATTTCATCGTTTTTAAGGATGCTATCAGGCCGCACTATGACGATCATTGAGGATAAATTTCAATCCATAACAATCCCATAGGTCGGATACATCAGGAAAGCAATACTCTATGCACTTGATGATATCTGCACAATGAGGTCTGTACTGATACAGATCATTCAAAACAATCCAGTCCTAGATAAGGCCTACACCAGACCTGATCTTATCACTGGATCAAATTGCTCTTGCCTTGCACCTAGGCGACAGAAAAAATTCAGGAGGTTCAAATGGCCAAAACCTTCAGGCAGCAACTCCACGTTCATCAAGCGTACAAAATACTTCAGGAGAAAAAGCCCAGGCAGTTCCTAATAAATGGCAGATATTTTGTCTGACATAGAAATGGACATTTTGCAAGAAATTGTCCCCAGTCCAGAGGTTCAGATAGGTCAATCCAACTTCTTGAATAAATAGCAGACCATGCAGGTATTTATCTCAGTTGAGATGATGATCTTGAATCGGTCTTCTCCTTAGAAGAAGAGCCAACTGAGAAGACTCTTTTCTCTATGGATGTCTACAAGGAATTAGGTGATAAACAAATCCAGGTATCCAAATCAAAAAGGGAGATCCATTCAAATGCTGGTCATTTCCAGATATCCAAAGTACAAGAAGAAAATAGCAAGTACACTTCGGATGCAAAAGTCCCTCAAGTCCAGTTGACTATCTATCCGTCTAAATGGGACAAACCATTTTGAGTCACTGCTATGGTAGATACCGGTGCAGCCTTATCAATACTCAACCTAGATGTTATTCCAGAAAAAACAATGGATTCCCTACATTAGGAAGTTCAACACTGTATCTAATGGGATCCTAACTACCAGAACTATCACGAAGAATCCAGTTGTGATCGAATTCTTTCCAGGATTACAATTCCAAACCAACCTACTTGGTTTTGATATTCCAGGGAAATACCTCATCATTAGGTTTGATAGCCACACGTAACTCGAAGATAGCTTGGAAATCAAAACCGAAGGAATATATATTAAAAAGCAATTCAAGCCATATTCAGCAATATTCCATAATGAGGAGAAACTCAATGAAAATCCAGCTAAGCATATCTTCATGCTTAACGAACAAAGGATGATCCCATTTGGGATGGAAAATTATCCACCAGCGATATACAAACAGTATGAAGATCCGTTCGATCCATTTGTCCTTACAAACAGAAGGAATCTACTCCTGCAATAAGTTCTCATGGATGAATTAACTCAGCCCACCATTTCGAGGAGAATAAATGTTCCATTGAAAAATTGGGAACACAATGTAGCGGGTCCATCCAAGAGGAAAAACAACTTCACCAGGTCATGCAAAAGAAGCTTTGAAAGCAGGGAACGTCTGGAAAAAAAAGCATGGAACTAATTGGTAGATAGAAGAAGGATACTCAATCCCACCTTCAACCCCTTCAGATGATGAAAACACTCCTTGGGATGATGCAGGAAATGCAGGGTGATCCAAGACGATGCATGCATGGTTAAATGGTTTTTACAAAGTCACCATGACCAAAGTACCCATCCAAAAGTTTACCATCCATGTCAAGACAAACTCCCCTAAAAGTAGCTTACCCACATACTTGCCAAAAGCCTACAACCAGATTACCCACCAGCTTATAAGTTGCTTACGCACTAGCTTGCAAGTTGCTTATGCACCTGCTTGTGGCAGAGAAGACGAAAGTAGACACCACCGTCACATGCCATCACATGGCCCTTTATGTAAATATTACGGCTTTCAGTAGTATAGGATGGAGTGTATTTTGTATTTTGTTTTATTAGGCTCCGTCACATGCTTGTGGAGCCCAGTTTGAATAAAGTAGGATAGAATGGTGTGCCCGGATAGGGATTTTCTATTTTTAGATTAGGATAAGATTTACTCTTTTTAGTAAGTCAATTTGTTTTATATTTGGTATGAAGCTTCCCACCTCTATATTAAGGAAGCTAGGTAGATGGAGAAAGCATTCAGAAATTAGATTCAGAAAATAGTTTAGCAATTAGGATTAGAAAAAATTAGTAGAAATACTACACTCTTTGTAAATATTGCCTATTTAATAAAATGTTTGCTTTCTAAACTGCACTTGTTCTTCTCTTTGGAGGGATGGTATGGCTGATCCCAGTCCAAGAATAGGGTCTGGAATTTTACTCCGGTAGGCTATCTCCGTTGCAAGGTACCATGGTTACCAGTAAGGAAATTTGTTACAAGTACAATAGTTATGGTATAATGGTTTTCTGAAGTCACCTCTAACTTAACATAACCTTATATATGGCGAAGTAAATTAGTTGGTAGAGTAGTAACTTTTCCAAAGCAAAGAAAGAGACGAGAAGGCCAGGGAGATCCACAAGAAGCCCAAGTAATGTACGGAAAAGTTGCACTACTATGAGTTGATTTACCGCCTGGAAATAGTTTTGGCAAAGCTGTCCTAGGGTGTATATGATGCTAAAAGTTTGGCAAACCTTCCTTCAGTGGATGTGTAGCCCCAAAAGACTGAGTCTGGAAAACCGCCTATATGGACGCGAAGGCTGACTTTGTGGCCAATCCGCCTTTATGGTCTGGAAAGCCCAGGGTATCAGAAAGCTATTATGTCATGTTCTATTTTGTGCTTGTGACTTGGATTATACTTGCTTATGTTATCTCGTGGTTACCCCTATCTTCCCTGTATAGACTTGCTGGTGTTGGTGTCTCCAGCTGCCCCAGGTTCTTCCCCAGCTAGTTGGTATCACAGCCAGACCCTTCCCTTCTGGAGGGAGGAGCAGTGTAGCATAAGGTTTTATTCACAGTGCAATTACCGTCAACTTTACATAGCTGGGGAAACACCAGGGTCGGCCGGAGATACCAACACCAGCAAGGCTATACATGAAAGATAGAGGCAACCACGAGATACCACAAGCAAGTCTAATCCATGTCACAAGCACAAATTAGAACATGACATAATGCTTTTCTGATAGACTGGGCTTTCCAGACCATAAAGGTGGATTGGCGACAAAGTCGGCGTTCGCGTCCATATAGGCAGTTTGCGAGACTTAGTCTTTTGGGGCTACACATCCACTGAAGGAAGGTTTTCCAAACTTTTAGAATCACATACACACTAGGATGGTTTTGCCAAAACTATTTCCTAGTGGTAAATCAACTCATAGCAGTATAATTTTTCCGTACATTACGTGGGCTTCTTGCGGCTATCCCTAGCCTTCTCGCCTCTTTCTTTTCTTTGGAAAAGTTACTACTCTACCAACTGATTTACTTTTCCATTTATAAGTTTATGTTAAGTTAGAGGTGACTTCAGAAAACCATTATACCATAACTATTGTACTTGTAATAAATTTCCTTACCGAGTAACAATGGTAGCTTGCAACAGAGATAGACTACCGGAGTAATATTCAAGACCCTATGCTTGGACTAGGATCAGCCATGCCATCATTCCTAAGAGAATAACAAAAGAAGTTTAGAAAGCAAACATTTTATTCAATAAGCAATATTTACAAAATGTAGTATTTCTACTACTATTTTCTAATTCTATGTTTTTTCTGAATCTATTTCTGAATCTAATTTCTGAATCTAATTTTTGAATGCTTTCTCTTATCTACCTAGATTACTTTATATAGAGGTTGGAAGCTAGCTACCAAAGCTAAAAACAAACCGAATTACTAAAAATAGTAAATCTTATCCTAATCTAAAAATAGAAATC
This sequence comes from Jaltomata sinuosa, assembly GCA_003996215.1. Classification (NCBI taxonomy): domain Eukaryota; kingdom Viridiplantae; phylum Streptophyta; class Magnoliopsida; order Solanales; family Solanaceae; genus Jaltomata; species Jaltomata sinuosa. The sequence goes on along the minus strand of QJPP01001257.1, from coordinate 43,602 downwards.
CCTATCCGGGCACACCATTCTATCCTACTTTATTCAAACTGGGCCTCACAAGCATGTGACGGAGCCTAATAAAACAAAATACAAAATACAAAACATCATATACTACTGACATACGTAATATTTACATAAAGGGCCATGTGATGGTATGTGATAGTGGGGTCCACTTTTGTCTCCACTGCTGTAAGCAGGTCGATAAGCAACTTGCAAGCTGGTGCGTAAGCAACTTATAAGCTGGTGGGTAAGATGGTGTGTAGGCAACTTATAAGCAGTTTGTAGGCTTTTGGCAAGTAGGGGAGCAAGCTACTTTTAAGAGAGTTTGTCTTGAAATGGATGGTAAACTTTGGGATAGGTAATTTGGTCATGGTGACTTGGTAAAAACCTTGTAACCATGCATACATTGTCTTGCATCACCCTGCATTATCCTGCATCATCCCAAAGAGTGTTTGCATCATCTAAAAAGGTTGAAGACGGGCTGGAGTATCCTTGTTCCATCCACCAATTATTTCCATGCTTTCCTTTCAGATGTTCCCTACTTTCAAAGCTTCTTTTGCACGCCATGGTGAAGTGGTTCTTCCTCTTGAATGGCTCCGCTACATCGTGTTCCAAATTTTGCAATGGAACATTTATTCTCCTTGAATCGGTGGGCTGAGTTACTTCATCCATGAAAAATTGTTGCAAGAGTAAATTCCTTCTGTCTGTATGGACAAATAGATCGAATGGATCTTCATACTGTTTGTATATCACTGGTGGATAATTTTTCATCCCAGATGGGATCATTCTTTGTTCGTTAAGCATGAAGATATGCTTAGCTGGCTTTTCGTTGACTTTTTCCTCATTGTGGAATATTGCTGAATATGACTTGAATTGCTTCTTGAAAGATATTCCTTCGGTTTTGGTTTCCAAGCGATCTTCGAGTTGCCTGTGGATATCAAACCCGATGATGAGGTCTTTCCTTGGAACATCAGAACCAAGTAGGTTGGTTCAGAATTGTAATCCTGGAAAGAATTCAATCACGATTGGATTCTTCGTGATAGACCTGGTAGTTAGGATCCCATTTGATACAGTGTTGAACTTCATAATGTATGGAATCCATAGTTTTTCCGGAAGAACATATAGGATGAGTATTGATGAGGCTGCACCAGAATCTACCATAGCAGTGACTCGAACTGGTTTTTCCCATTTAGACTGATAGATAGTCAACTGGATTTGAGGGACTTTTGCATCCGAAGTGTACTTGCTATTTTCTTCTTGTACTTCAGATATCTGGAAATGACCAACATTTGAATGGATCTCCTTTTTTGATTTGGATACCTAGAGATATTTATCACCTAATTCCTCGTAGACATCCATAGAGAAGAGAGTCTTCTCAGTTGGTTCTTCTTCTAAGTACACTACTAGAAAATGGGTCTACGGGAACAAATATGCTAGTAACCATTTTCAAACCGTTGCTACAAATAGTCTATTGCAACGGTTATGACTGTCGCCAAAAGTTTTGGTAGCTATTGACACGACTTAATCATATGACAGTTGCCATTGGAATATAACCATTGAAATAGGTCTACCTATAGCAACGGTTTAGTGAACCATTGCGGTAAATCCATCTATTATAACGGTTGTTTGAAATTTTTTATTTGTTGGAACAGTTTATTAATCCAAAACTTTTGACGACAGTCATAACTGTTGCAATAAACTATATTTAGCAACGGTTTGAAAATGGTTACTAGCATATCTGTTACCGTAGGGCTATTTTCTGGTAGTGAATTATATTCATGTCAATTATAACCAAATCAATTTTAAAGACCCCATTCAATCATGACCATCAATCAAATTAATCGAACGACTCCCATTAATTCCTCACTTTCTTCTTTATATATAAAAAACCATGTTGACACCCAATTTTGACCTACTTATACCTCTCTCGAGTTATTATTTTACTAGTTATTGTTATTTTAAAGCTTCATTTTTCTCGCGTATTACTTTAATTTACTAAATAAATCATGTGTTTTATCGTCGTTTTGACACCTTTTATATTCATCTATAATTTATAAATATTTTATTTTTATCGTCCAGATTTAATCCCCAATTTTCCATTTTTAATAAACCCAAATCCCCCATCTCCTCTTCTCTTCTCTTCTTCTCTTCTCCTCTTCTCTTCTCCTCTTCTCCTCACCACCTCCGCCCTTTACCCTCCGTCTCCACCATCCTCTCATTCTCTGCCACTTCACAACCCTTTCTACTATGCTCCGATCGATGTGCTCCATCGCTGCCACCACCGCCCGTCACCTCCTCTCCTCTCTAGTGAAATTATTAACCGGTGAACCCCCGTAAAACTCACACCAACAGATACCCTCCTCCCTCTATTTCACCATATTTTGGCTCTACAAAAAAACCCAAAAGCCCCAATTTCAGCTCGATTTCGACAAGTTTCAAGAGAGATTCTGACCAAGAGAAACTCGTAAGACATTAAGCGGTCTATTATATGTTTTGGTGTTCATTTTGTGCTCAATAGGTCACTTCTCCATCTCAACTCTCTATTTCTCTCTTCTGGACAGACCCTGATATTCGATATGGATTCAAACTTAGTTTCATATTCTTGATTAATATCTACTCGTTCATGCTCCTTTGTGATTGTATATTGTCATATAGATTCCATTTTAGTCCTAGTTTTGTTATGTTTGATTTTCATTGATTGGTTCTTGTAATAACACTTTCGGTCATTTACACATTTTTTCCTTTCTTGTATCATTAGAGCTTACTTGTAGCGGTCCCAAGTCATTTATGGCTTTTCGGGACCGGTAGTTCTGTGCCCAGGCCGTTTGTTTGGTCTTTATTGTCGTTCCTCATTTTAGAGATTCAACTTTGGAGATCGTTGACTTCCGTCAACATTCATGGTAATATCAAAGAATTAAACCAAGGTTCTTGGTCAAAGGAATCCCTTACTCGAAAGTTCGAGTTAAAGAAATGCCTCGTGTAACACCTCGCCCATTTGGAAGGTTTAAAGTAAACCCGTGCCTTTGGGGTAAGACTAATAGTGTCTAATATACTAAGAAGGATGTGTTATGAGGTATTGTAATGGCAAAATGGTCGATGATAAGTTTTGAAGTCAAGCAAGTTGCGAAACAAAAGTCGGAAAAAGTTATTCTAAATTCCTTTAAGGAATTCTCTTCAAATTTGGGTTAAATGTCTTGGGGTGTTTCTCCCTATCTATAAAGAGTTAATGGGCCCTTAATATACCAAATTTAATATCTACGAGTCTAGTTTCCAACGCACTACACCGTTCATCCATACGACTTCAGAATAGAGAGATATTCACATTTTCGTAAGACTGCACAAGCAGACACGTCAAAGTGGGGCCCACATCCTAAGTCGGTTTGCCTTTATAAATCAGCTTCTCCTTCGTTTTAAACCCATAAAAAACAGACCAAAACCATAGAAAAACAGATACAAACCTTAGAAATAATCCATGGACCTTGATCCTTTCAATTCGAAAGTTTAACGGAAGTTGCTCTACGTCGCGAGCTCGTCATTTTGGTATAGTTTTCCCCGTCGATTTCATGGTGTATCTTCGTGGGTGTTGATGCAGTGAGCCAGCAGGTGTTTTCTGAGTATTTGGCAGTATCTACGGAGTTATAATGGCGAGGTATGGATCCCGTACACTTATCTACTTGTTGAATCAAGATTCTAAGCTTCTAGTCACGAAAAGTTGTATTTTTCGATAGCTTGTAGTAGTTTCTTGTTGGATTTGGATATTTTTGTTGTTCCTGCAAGGAGGCAGGTTGTTAATCTTGGGATATTGAATATTTTTGTCAAGGAAATATCTCCCCTACGACCCTCCTTCTTTATTATATGTTCTAGTATTGTTTTATAGATTTCTGAGCCACGAAGTGGTATTTTGGATTTGTGGCTTTGGACAGCCCCTTTATCTTGTTATGTTTGGTTATTGTTGTGGTGTTCTGGTTGTGGTAAGTTGCTGGAGGGATTGGGAAATTGTGCGATTCTTTTTGGGATCGCATACGATAGTGATTGGATTGGACAACGTGAAGTACATCTTGAAATAGTGCCTCGGGAGCTCGTCGCTCCTTGGAGATGTGGAACGTATTGTTGTTGGATTTAGCTGCCATTTGTTATTGTTATTGGCCTCATTTTTATTCTTTGGAGTTGGCTGGTCGCGAGTGTGACATTAACACCTTATCAATTGGCTATGGCTCGTTCTTGCAGCCTTGTCGATTCTAGCAATTATTCCATTACCTTGGTTGGTCAGGCTTCATAGAGATGCCTTTGGGGCTTCAGTTAAAAGTATTCTTTTGTGATTTGGAGCTTCCCGGAGTAGTTCGAGTCTGGACGACGCCGTTCCCGCAGCTAGTCATCGGATGACATGTAGGTTATGGTTTTCCCCTATCTAGACTCTACGTATATAGGCTATAACTGCATTAATTAGCATCCTTGGGTGGGTTGTTATAGGTTGGTACCCCAGACCTTGTCCGCCTTTCATCCGTCTATTTCATATGTTGTTTGTAGTATTCGCGTAGTAATGTATATTACCTTTGTGGTCCTGTTTGGCCTTGTATTGACTCTAGAACATAGATTGTGGGCTATTTGGGAATGTCCGTGAGTCCCGAACATAGAGATTATCCTTGTAGGCTGGTTATGTCTGTTGAGTAGCTATTTCCTGTGCAGGGCTGATAGGAATTGTTGTGAGCCGTTGGGCTACTTTTATATTTGTGTGTGAGCATATCATCCATGAAAAAGGTTTTCCCCTTCATGTTTTACTACAGTTTTGGCTGTGAGCCACTACTGACAGTTTTCCTAAATTTGCATGGCCTCTGGGGGCACGTTTTTGGTACTGTTGTTGATAGAAAAGGGAATTTTTGGATGTTTTCGCACTGGTTTTATTACTGGTACTAGTCTCTGCGGGGCAGAGCACCAGACTTGATTTTATTATTGATACTGGTCTCTGCGGGGCAGAGCACTAGACTTGATTTACTACAGTTTTAGACTCGGTTACGCCCGGGCACCCTTGAAGGGGTTTTTGAGGCATTTTCTACTACTTTAGTCCTGTATGGGGTCTGGGCATGCATATTTGAGACTGGGTCTCTATCTTGATCCCGGACTTGCTTCCGGATGACATGTCTTGATACTGAGTTTTAGTATGGGGTCGGGGACCTCCATGGACCTTGCCGCTCTGGGCCTGGGGCTTCGGGTTGCGTGCGCCAGAGGGAAGGGTATACGATGGAGTAGAGGTATACAGGCTGAGTCCTTCCATGGAACCTTCTTGCTGGGCCCGATTGGCACCGGAGGAGGTACATACAGAGGTTCTATTTCACACATCATATCATATCATATCATGCATTGGATTCCACCCTTGTTTGCTGTGTGTTCAGTGTACGCTCCGGTAGTATGTGATGCCGGAGGGTTTGCTTTCACTTGATTGTGTTCCTCGGTTGTATGGGTGGCCGTTGGTACTGTAGGTAGACTATATTTACTCCTGTGTTTATTTAGAGCTTGTCTTGGCACCCGGTTCTTGAAAGATTAGTGATGGCTAGACTTTTGAGGCTTTGGTTGTGGGATTTTTGATTATTGAGAGGGCTTTAGAGTCCTATCTTATTGAGACACTTTTGTGTGGCCTTCTGAGCAGAGTGTGAGACTCTGGTTCTATTCTTATGGGAAGCTGAGTGGTATCTCTCGGTTATTATGGTTTAGTTATTTCATCCTAGGGTGGTACTTGTGAGGTGATTCCCTGGTTATGATATCATGTGATTGGATCGGTGTTATGATTTCCTTATACTGGATGATTCCATTTTGAGTATGTTGGACTGCTCTCCGTCTTTTCCATCTACTTAAGGTTACCGGTATACCGCCATTTTCTCAACTCTCTCTCTACTTACTTATATTATTGTGCAAGGACTCCTGGTGCATTTTCCTTTCCTTCACCTGTGATTCTATGTAATTGTATCTCTGTGCTAGTATGTGTTACTTGAAGCTCTTGGTTATGGATGATCTGTGCTAGCTCCTTGTGCCTTGCTTATTGCTTCAGTGACTTCTTGCTTGCTATATGTTACTTACTGCTTTTATATCTTATATGCGCTCAGTCAGCCGATGATACCTACTGAGTACCCGTGGTTTTGGTACTCATGCCATACTTCTGCACTTTTTGGTGTAGATATTAGCCGAGCTTTCGCTGTTGAAAACATTGGAGACTCGTGTAGCTTTTGGATCTTCGAGACTAGGGTGAGCGCCTGATGGTCGGGGCTTGTCTACATCTCATCTTTTGTACTGCTACTCTTTGTATATTTAGAGACAGTTGTACTTATCATTTTGTTACTTCTAGCACTTGTATTCTATTAGAAGCTTCTGTACTATCGATACCAAGTCTTGGGGTTGGTTTAGTTTCCTTTATATAGTTATATTCGAGTTTTGCTTTCGCTTATTTCTGCTTGCTGGTGTGTTTTGGTTAGGCAGTAGCCCATTACTAACCCTTCTGGGCTACGGGAATTGGTTCGCCTACTGGGGATTGTAGGTGCCATCATGACTTGAGAAATCGGGTCGTGACAGTTCTGCATTCTTGCCTTCTACATTGTGAAGCATCATTGCATAAATAATTTTATTTCTCAAAATCAATAGCTTTGATTGGATAATTGTTATGGTGATTCACAGACCTTTGTTCAAAACGTGTAGCACTTGTTTATTTTGGTAAACATGATTGGTTACATTTTTATTAGGCGGATTCATTTTTTGGCAGCATGCTACTTATATGTTATGGAAATAGAAATATTCTTGCTAAATATGCTAATTCAAGAAGTATATGACAACTTAGTACTTGCTTATTCTTGGTAAGTCTTGATTGTGATGTTGGAGTGATTTCACTAATTATTTTTTTAAAGAAAGGAATCCCTATGATTTATATTTCTTTTTCTAAACTAATATGGACAGATTGTCATTTGTTTATTTATGGTAAACCTTGACTGATTCTTATGCTAAATTGAATGTGAATATTAAAAGGGAAATCAATACCTTTTGTGCTGAAACCTCAGCAAAAGTAAATCCAGGTGAAGTTTTTTTAAAATGATGGAGCTGCTCAACTTACTTTAATAATAGGTTACATGAGATTTACATATCTTGTTAAGTCATTATTAGTTTTTAGTTTCTACTTCTTTGTAGCTTTTGTGAAGATATGTTCCTTGATAAGTCACTTATAACTAGCACCTGCTTGTGATATCCTCTTTGTAGTTTCGTACCCACAAGGTAATATACAGAAGATATGCAAGATTATTTTTCTCACTTTGTGTTGATATCACGGACAATGAATTGGCTTATTTGGAGTCTATCTACTTGTTTGTGGAGATTTTGGATCACTTTTTCAGCAATGTTAGTGAGCTGAATTTGTATTATTGCACTAACTGAAAATATCAGTTTGCTAAAAGTGAAGAAATATGATTTTCATTAGTATAGTCAATGGCCATAATTCTAACTCAATTGTGTCATTCTCTTAGAAAGACTGTTGATAACCTTAGTGTCATTCTCTTAAAAATGTTGTTAGTAGCCTTCTCTTTGAATGCAGTGTTTTTAACTTGTCAATCCATCACTTGTCCAGTTTATGATAATGCATTTATTAAGTATTGAAGGAAGGAAGACAGATTTACTAAAAATATATTGTTGTGCACTTGCCTTGACCTTGTAGTATATTTTGGTATGTTTTGCTCTTTACCTTTACACTTCTAGTATATTAAAATGTATTTGTTGGTATGTTTTGCAGTTGACCTTGATACTTGTAGTATGTTAAAATGCATCTTTATTGTAGTATGTTGTAGTATTTTGCTGGTACTTGACATTAACACTTCTAATGCAACTACAATTTAGATTCTAACTTTTGGACCTGTAAATTGACATAACTTTTATTTATCAATTTTTGCCGGTGGAGAAAACAATTAGAGGGGTAATGAGAGCATTGATTAGGACTTCATGATGGATTTCAATCACTATAAGTGTCAAACTCTAGCCTTCATTCATCGATAAGATTTTAAGTTTTTTTGGGCTTCATGAAGAATTTTTGTGAATTTTTCCCCGGCATGTATCCTTTAGCCTTTGTTTATTAAACTTCATGACAATTTTATAATTTGTTCTGGATTCAAAATTTATGGAAATTAAGTGTTGATTTCTGTTTAAAACTTGTTGATTCTTATTTCTCTATACTCGTAAGCTATCATTTATGAAGGTCCATAAATGTTACTAATTAATCCTTGTTATGGATAATTCAATTATAAAATTGTTGCTTTTGTGAGTTGTATTGGACATTGTCTATAAGCAGTAGTTAGTGCTAAAAAAACATTGACTATTTCTAGCAGTAGCCTTACTAAAAGTTGTTAGGTTGTGTCTTGATTTTTTTGGGACCTTAAAGTTGGATAGTAATTGTAAGAATTTCTTCTTTCTCCAAATTTTTAATGTTAGCAGTAGTCTTGCTAGACTGTGATTGAAGGGGAAATAAATATCAATAGGAAGAGAGTTGTCTTTCTCCAAATTATTGTCTACCAAGAACATATAACCGTTAGCATTTCTTGCTCATGCATCTTAGGTTTATGACTTGAACAAAGAATTTGCTTGTATTAGTGTGAATTCGCTGTGATTTGATGTTGATATTAAAGTTCAACTGTTATGTGATTTTCTTCCTTATGAATTCTCTACTACTTCTAAAATATAAAGTTTGGTTAGTGTGGTGCATTTATTCTTTTTAATTTTAATATTTATCTTTCCTTTAGACTTGATATTCTCGTATGGGTTACTTGAAGAGTGGTTCAAAGGAGCTCAAGGACCGAGTATTGACTCAATGCTCCCAATACCTTGTGACCCCCCATTAATAATTTTTATGATGTATTGTCTGATTCTGATGAAGTTAATGGAGGTATGGATGGAGGGATAAAGGAGAATCCAACTAACTTGCAGGAAGGGGTATCCAAGGGAAGGGATTTGTCTCATGTTTTGTATGAGAACCCACCGATTGACCATATAAATGACTTTAGAGTTCAGTTCAGGGCCAATTACATGCAGGAAAAAATCAAAGTGCTGGTACTGGTTACTGGTTTGATTTAGAAATTTGTGATTCGGAACTTACGTTTAAATCAGGCTCAACAAATTGTTATATCAGTTCACAAGTTGGGTTCAAATCACAGCTTTGGTTTTAGTTCAGGTTTGACTACTGGTTGTGTTCATGGCTTTGGTTTGGGTGCTGATCAACAGAATTTTTTGGGCTCTGTTCTGGGTTCTAATCAGTTGCAAAATGTGCCTCAATATGTTGGCCCAGAGATGGGTTCACATGTTCAGTTTCAGCTCTTGAATTCTAGTACTGAGCTGCATCAAAAAACCTCTAAACAAACCACTCGTTTGAATCTTGGTACTACTCAAACTCATGAGGTTGTTGCAGGTTTACATGCTGATCAACTGCAGATTTTGGGTTCCAACTTAGACTCAACTCAAGCTCAAGTTGGTATGATTTCAGGTGCTAGTACTGGTTCTGATTAGATACATGCTTTTTAACTAGATATCACCCCTCACATGGTCTATGATTTGAGTTCTGCTAACCTAAATGCTTGCTCAAATCTGATCCAAAAATTTGGAGATGTTTCAGCTATGGTTTTGGTTGGTTTGGGTACAGAAATTGCTAAGGTTATACCTCCACATCAAGTTCTGAAAAGTGGTATTGGTAGTGTTCAAAATTTCACTTCACAACAGACCACTGGCTTGATTTTTGGTACTGCTCATGCTCAAGCTCAAGTGTTTGTTACTGGTTTAAGTGGAGAAAATTCTCAGAGTAATAATCAATCCACTCTTCTTTGAGATTTAATGGCATGATGCTAGTATATTGGTGATCCTGTTTATTGTCTTTATCCTTTCACCTCACCGCGTAACTTTAATTTGACTAAAATTAAAGTTCTGGCAGACACATAATTAAAATTAGTTCATAACTTTTATTTATCGACTTTTGTAGGTGGAGAAAACAATCAGCGGGGTGATGAAAGTATTGATGAGGAATGCATTTGAGATTTGGTTGAAAGTGGTCGAAACGTTATATGACCAGCTCTTTTGTTGACATTATGAATATTTATTTTGTTATTCAGTTGAAACATGTGCTCCAACTGTTGTATATTTTGCATGTGGATCACATTACGATTGATTTTTTACGCCTATGGCGGATGATATTATGACTTGTAGATTTTATTTATTTTGCACCTATGTCGGATGAAATTATGACTGATATATTTTGTATATTTTGTGCATGTGGCGGATGATATTATGACTGAGATATTTTGAATTAGAATTATTCAGTTTCATTTTGTAATTATCATCTTTTTTGGTATTTACAATTTCATAATGTCAAATATTTATATTTACAACCTAGGCTATTGGAACATATATGAAAACTGTTCCAATAGAAAATAGAATTGTTGCAGTAGAATTTTCTAAAGCACATACTATCAATTATCAGAACATATAAGAATTGTTACAATAGGTAAAACATAACCGTTGTTATAGTAATTTTTACCACTGTGTAAAATCCGTTGCAATAACAATAATAATTGTCGCAATTGAGCTAATAAATTTGTTGTAACATAGATAAGAGAACCGTTGCGAATCATCAATAGTAACGATTTTAACCGTTCCAATTGATATATGAAATAGTCGTTATTGAGGGATGAATAACTGTTACAATAGGTTTACTTTAAGAAACGGTTTTGAGGACTATTACAAGAACCGTTGCCATTGATCTATGGTCATGGGAGCTGGTGCGGCGGGCATAACCCCCATTGCCATAGTATTAATGCAACAGTTTTAAGGCCTACAACAACGAATTTTTTGCTGTTGTAGTAGGCCTATTTTCTAGTAGTGGGAGAAGACCGATTCAAGATCGTCATCTCGACTGAGATAGATGCCTGCATGGTCTGCTACTTGTTCAAGGAGATGGATTGACCTATAGGACTCTCTAGACTGGGGACAATTCCTTACAAAATGTCCATTTTCGTTGCATATGAAACATCTGCCATTTTTCTGGGAACTGCCTGGGCTTTTTCTCTTGAAGTATTTTGTACACTTGATGAACGCGGAGTTGCTGTATGAACGCTTTGGCCATTTTAACCTCCTTAATCTTTTCTGTCGTCTGGGTGTATGGCAAGAGCAATATGATCTGGTGATAAGATAAGTTTTGGTGTAGGCCTTATCTTGGACTAGATTGTCATGGATGATTTGCCTCAATACAGATCTCTTTGTGCAAATACTATCCAGTGTATGCAAGATGGTTTCTCTAATATGTCCGACATGTTGGATTGTTATGAATTGGAATGTTTTCTTAATGATCTTCATAGTGTGGTCTTACAATATTTTTGGTAGTGATGGACTGAAGGCTTTGACTTCATATATATTCACGGAGGAAAGAGATTTCTCTAATGGCTCCTTTTTTGTTGGGGAGCCTAATGCATGATTATCTATTCGGCTGAGTGAGATGTTTGTGTCATCAGCTACCATATCAGAGATTGGGATTGGCTTGTTTGACTGTCTAGTGTAAGGACAATCTTTTATGAAGTGTCCAACCCTTTTCCAGGCAAAGCATTTCTTCTTGTGATAATAGCCTGGGCCTTTCCGTCTGACATGTTCAGTGCTCCGAGTGGACTTGGGGATTCCATCTGGGGGCTTACTGAGTTTGGCTCTTTCACAGAGTTTGGCTCTCTTGTAGAGCATTTCCTCTTGTGCCTTGCTTTTCGCTTAGAGATTGAACCTGAGCAGTCGGAGCTAGGGACTATTTTGCTTTTACTACTTGCTCCCTTAATGGCTGAATCATCTGGAATAATCTGCTTCAGTATAAATCTTATTATGCTAGTGTCATCCGCTATATTACCCTGAGTATTTTCCACCATAGAATCTGTGGGTTCATCAATTTTGTTGATGATTATAGGTGGATAGTCTTCCTCAGAGGGTTCAAATAAGGGCTTGACACTATCTTCAATGAATCCTTTATAGGCGCCTGAGGAATTTTCACTATGCTTTAAATGTGCCTCTATAGGATCAAGATCATGTTGGTCCTGGGTAATGGATCCCAAAACATCATCTTCTTCTAACAGATAGAGGCATGGAACAACTTGCTTGGAGATTGACAAGTCATCATTTGGCATAGCATAGTCTGGGACCTTCAAGTTAGTATCTGGGACGATTGAACTCAAATCTGGAAAGATTGAAGTATCGTCTGGAGTAATTTGATATGGGAAGATCAAGTGTTTTTTGTTACTTGATGTCGCCATGTTATTTGGGTGTGTCTCTTTGGAACATTTGTTAAATTCCCTTTTCCTTTTGGACTCTGTAATTGCTTTTGGGCTGCAGCGGCGTCCTTACGTTCCTACACAAATTTAGCAATGACAAATGCAGGTTCTTTCTCATATGTTGGAAAGAGTGACATTGGGATGTGTGAAGCAAAAAGGAAATTACTAAAGGGTAGTCCCAATTTTTGTGGAGAGAATGACATGGGTAAAAATGTAGGCTTTTGAGGTGGACTCATAGACCGTAGCTGGTCAAAGATACCGTATTTCAGGTGCTGTAAACCAGTCATATGGCTGGTCAAAGGTATCGTATTTCAGGTGTTGTATCTGTTCTTTAAGGGAAGCCATTTCTTTGCGCTGTTGGTCAATGAAGTGAGACAACGAAGTGCCTCGTGGACAGATATCATACTGAAGAGTTGCCATCCTCTGTTCAGGGGCTTTGATGAGTCCAACATGTTGTGTGGAAGCCTGTTCTACCTTTTTCTCGACCGTCTCCACTTTGTTCACCTTCTTTGTCTGAGTGTGAGAAACATTCCTGAGAGAAGTGTCAAGGTGGGTTAGTACCTTGTTTTGGCTAAGGGCATTTCAGTTTTCCAGTTCATCGTTTCTTCGATATCACTCCTAGGTGACCTTTCTCCTGTGGGAAAGATGATATTCTTTTTTGGTTTTTTTGGACCGTGGATCATGCTATCTTTTACAAAGTGTTGTTGAGATGGGAATTCTGCAGTGTGGCTGGAGTTGGATGAGCTTTTTATGAACATATGAGGTTAGATTTATCTTTGATTTGGCCCTTATGGTTTCTTTATGGGGTAGGTAAGGGTGGCCAATCTTGGGTGTTATGTGAGACAAGAAATTCATTTCCTGGACGGCTGAGTGATCTCACAGAGGAATTTCTCTCTTTTTTGATACTTTTCCATTTGGCTCTTACGTAATAGTATTCATCCCATTCGACTACATCATCAAGGCATTCTTGACAATCACACTCGATATCCCATGAACAATGCCCCGTAAAAGGACATTTGAACCACTGCACACCAAGGCCTTAACGATTGAATTATTTTATCAAATCATGTTCACTCATGACATCTGAAGTGTACCAAGAGAATGTATCAAAGTCATCTTCTTGATTTTGACTGGATGTAGGGTGGTACAGCTTTATGGTAAGGTTTGTTTCATTGGGATTTTTTAGATAAGAGTGGGTAAATCTCTTGGAAACAGTTTTGTCATGTGATTTGGCGAAGGTTGGTCCTGAGGAGTAGAGAGGTTCAACAAGGTCTCTCCATCTCGTAATTTGTGACCCATGATTCAGGAAGGATTTTAGCAAGTTGTCTCATGGATATCTTCCTTTGGATCTGGGTACACATAGTAGTTCCGTTGGTGGCGTCTACATTCAAGAACAAATACTTCCCACCATATGGTAGAGAAAGATCCATGGCATGGTTCTGGACTCTCCAAGCTATCTTTTAGTGGATAGTTGCCTGGATGGAATCTCTATCTTACGGAGCTCCTTGGATCTGGACCTGGATCTTTAGCACCTCCGTCAAAAATGGATCACATAGGGACATGTTGAAGTTTTGAAATAAAGTGACGAACACTGTCCTGATTTTCAGAGTGATCTCTATGGTTCCCAAGTTCGTATATTGGTACTCATTGTATCTGTTATCAAGGAGTGAAAGACGGGCAACAACTGGTTGGCCATTCCTTCTATGATATGTCAAAGCAACTCTGACAACACCAAAATGGATATAGGTGAAACCATGGAATTTCCACTGTTGTGGAAAATCCACTGGTATCTGCAGCGTGATAAAATATTCCTCCTGAGTTTCAAGAATAGGGTGATGGTTGAGCTTTGACGCAGCAAAATATTATTTGACTCCCTTGGGTTTACTTTGGACCAAGGAACAGATTTGAAACCACAAAGAGCATGTCTTTTTGGCAAAAGCGGAAAATAGTTCAGTAGTGGTAGGTGGGTTATTGACACTTTATTTTCTGGGGTAGGACATCTACCTAATAAATCTAGTCATATTTACATGACAGGGTTTTACTAAGGGTAGGTGACAAATTTATTCTTGCAAGGGACTTCCAAGGACTGGACAAAGACGGACAAGACTATGACATATTTTTTCTTTTTTCTTTTTTCTTTTTATAAAGCTGGGAAAAGACTCGACTATATTTATGACAAACTCTAATATAGTAGGACTACAGTAACGACTATTACACATGTATTTGGTAAAGACTCAAATGAAATAAAGACTATATGTAAATATATGCACAGGGGACTGGACGGATATATGACTAAAGAATCTAATTTGGATAAGGCAATGACTAAAGAAAATACTACAGTATGTAAAGATGATAGTAATTGCACTGTGAATAAAACCTTATGCTACACTGCTCCTCCCTTCAGAAGGGACGGGTCTGGCTCTGATACCAACTAGCTTGGGAAGCAATAGGGGCGACTGGAGACACCAACACCAACAAGGCTATACAAGAAGAATAGAGGCAACCACGGGATACCACACGCAATTCTAATCCAAGTCACAAGCACAAAATAGTACGTGACATAATGGTTTTCTGATAGACTGGACTTTCCAGACCATAAAGGCGGATTGGCCACAAAGTCAGCGTTCTCGTTCATATAGGAGGTTTGACAGACTCTGTCTTTTGGGGCTACACATCCACTGAAGGAAGGTTTGCCAATCTTTTAGCATCACATCCACACTAGGATGGCTTTGCCAAAACTATTTCTAGGTGGTAAATCAACTCATAGTAGTAAAATATTTATGTACATTACTTGGGCTTCTTGCGGCTCTCCATGGCCTTCTCGCCTCTTTCTTTGCTTTGGAAAAGTTACTACTCTACCAACTGATTTAATTCGCCATTTATAAATTTATGTTAAGTTAGAGGTGATTTCAGAAAACCATTATACCATAACTATTGTACTTGTAACAAATTTCCTTACCGGGTAACCATGGTACCTTGCAACGGAGATAGCCTACTTGAATCATATTCCGGACCCTATTCTTGGACTAGGATCCGCCATACCATCCTTTCGAAGACAAGAACAAGAGAAGTTTAGAAAGCAAACATTTTATTCAACAAGCAATATTTACAAAGTGTAGTATTTCTACTACTATTTTCTAATCCTAAGTTTTTTCTGAAATTTAATTTCTGAATCTAATTTCTCTGAATCTACTTTTTATGAATGCTTTCTCCTATCTACCTAGATTCCTTTATATATAGGTGGGAAGATTGCTACCAAAGCTAAAAACAAATCGACTTACTAAAAATAGTAAATCTTATCCTAATCTAAAAATAGAAAATACCTATCCGGGCACACTATTCTATCCTACTTTATTCAAACTGGCCCCATAAGAATGTGACTGAGCCAAATAAAACAAAATAAAAAATACACAACATCCTATACTACTGAAAACCATAATATTTACATAAAGGGCCATGTGATGGCATGTGATAGCGGGGTCCACTTTTGTCTCCTCTGCTGCAAGCAAGTGGATAAGCAACTTGCAAGTTGGTGCGTAAGAAACTTATAAGCTGGTGGGTAAGCTGATGTGTAGGCAACTTATAAGCAGGTGGGTAAGCTGGTTTTAGGCTTTTGGCAAGTAGGTGGGTAAGCTGGTTTTAGGCTTTTGGCATGTAGGTGGGTAAGCTACTTTAAGGGGAGTTTGTCTTGACATGGATGGTAAACATTGGGATGGGTAATTTGGTCATGGTGACTTGGTAAAAACCTTGTAACTATGCATGCATCTTCTTGCATCACCCTGCATTATCCTACATCATCCCAAGGAGTGTTTGTATCATCTGAAGGGGTTTAAGGTGGGCCTTAGTATCCTTCTTTCAACCACCAATCAGTTCCATTCTTTCCTTTCAGACATTCCCTGCTTTCAAAGCTTCTTTTCCACGACCTGGTGAAGTGGTTCTTCCTCTTGGATGGCCCCGCTACATCGTGTTTCTAATTTTGCAATGGAATATTTATTCTCCTCAAAATGGTGGGATGAGTTATTACATCCATGAGAACTTGTTGCAGGAGTAGATTCCTTTTGTCAGTAAGGACAAATGGATCGAACGGATCTTCGTACTATTTGTATATCACTGGTGGATAATTCTCCATACCATATGGGATCATCCTTTGTTCATTAAGCATGAAGATATGCTTAGCTGGCTTTTCATTGACTTTATCCTGCTTGTGGAATATTGCTGAACATGTCTTGAATTACTTCTTGAAAGATATTCCTTCGGTATTAATTTCCAAGAAATCTTCTAGTTGCCTGTGGATATCAAACCCTATGATGAAGTATTTCCCTGGAACATCAGAACCAAGTAGGTTGGTTCAGAATTGTAATCCTGGAAAAAATTCGATCACGACTGGATTCTTTGTGATAGCTCTGGTAGTTAGGATCCCATTTGATACAGTGTTGAACTTCATAATGTAGGGAATCTATTGTTTTTTTTTAAAGAATAGCTAGGTTGAGTATTGATGAGGCGGCACCGGTATCTAACATAGCAGTGACTCGAACTGTTTTGTACCATTTAGACGGATAGATAATCAACTGGACTTGAGGGACTTTTGCATCCGAAGTCTACTTGTTGTTTTCTTCTTGTACTTTGGATATCTGGAAATGACCAGAATTTGAATGGATCCTACCTGGTAGTTAGGATCCCATTTGATACAGTGTTGAAGTTCATAATGTAGGGAATCTATTGTTTTTTTTTAAAAGAATAGCTAGGTTGAGTATTGATGAGGCGGCACCGGTATCTAACATAGCAGTGACTCGAACTGTTTTGTACCATTTAGACGGATAGATAATCAACTGGACTTGAGGGACTTTTGCATCCGAAGTCTACTTGTTGTTTTCTTCTTGTACTTTGGATATCTGGAAATGACCAGAATTTGAATGGATCTCCTTTTTTGATTTGGATACCTGGAGATGTTTATCACCTAATTCCTCATAGAAATCAATAGAGAAGAGAGTCTTCTAAGTTGGTTCTTCTTCTAAGGAGAAGACCAATTCAAGATCGTCATCTCAACTGAGATAGACGCCTACATGGTTTTCTATTTCTTAAAGGAGATGGGTTAACCTATCTAACCCTATGGACTGGGGATAATTTCTTGCAAAATGTCCATTTCTATTGTAGATGAAACATCTGCGATATTTTTGGGGACTGCCTGGGCTTTTTCTCCTGATGTCTTTTGTATGCTTGATGAATGTGGAGTTGCTGCGTAAAGGTTTTGGCCATTTGAACCTCCGGAGTTTTTCCTGTGGCCTAGGTGCATGGCAAGAGCAATTTGATCCAGTGATAAGATCAGGTATGGTACAGGCCTTATCTAGGACTTGATTGTTTTGAATGATCTATTTTAGTACAATCCTCTTTGTGCAGATATCATTTAGTGCATGGCGTATTGCTTGCCTGATGTATCTTACCTGTGGGATCATTATAGATTGGAATTCATCCTTAATTATTGTCATAGTGCGACCTGATAGCATCTTTGGTAACGAAAAAATGAAGGCTTGCTTTAGGCTGGGATCTCCGCCTAACTCGAAGTATATCCTTGCCATCTTCTGAAAATGAACATTAATGATGTCCCTTTCAAATGAGAGACACTTCATTTCGAAGAATTGTCATCACAACTTTTCTTTCCTTTGGCCTGTATCACAGCAGAATACCTCTTGCAATATTCTGACATTGTAGGCAAAGTCTTTGTATATGAGGAGATGTTCTTATCTGGCATCCCAAGTGAATTCCACCAATCTCTCAAGATTCCGGAGAATCCCGAAGTGAGTTCTGATAGGATTAGGTACTTTTCTTGTTTGACCAGATTCTTTGTCTCCATCCAAGTGCAGAAGTCTTGGATCCTCTGGGGCTACCTGGACACTTTGATATCATCAAGTGTGAAGGCATGGAATACAGTACCGACCAATTTTGGTGTTTGAGGTTCTTGTCTCTTTTTTGGAATCAGATCATCCGTCATTCCTTCCTGTGTATCATCAACTTCAGAAACTTCTGGTTCCCTTGGTCGATTCATGAATAATGATGGATATTCTTCTTCACCAGATTTAGTTGTGGATTTTGCATGCTCCTTAAGATATTCGTTGGATTTTTGTGAGGAATCCTCACTTTCGTTGATGTATCCGTCAGCACGATCACTGTCAAATGGATCTTCAGTTTCAATAGTGTATCCTTCGATGGGATCATCAGTAGGTGAATCATCAGTGTACTCTGAGTAAGTCTCCGTAGGATCAGTTTCATATGAATCATTAGTATTGTATCCTAGGACATCATCATCTTCTATGCCAGAGAAGTCAGGGATAGCTTGATCGTAGATAATCAAGTCATCATTTTGCATAGCACAGTCTGGGACCTCCAAGTCAGTATCTAAGACGATTGAACTCAAACCAGAGTAAAATGAGTCATCATCTTGACTAGTACGATCTAGATTATCCAAATCCTTCTTTTGACTTGAAATCATTATATTTTGTGGGTCTGTGTCCCTGGGATTTTCCCCAAACTCCTTCTTCCTTTTGGACTTCTTCTGGGATTGCTTTTGAGAAGCAGCAACATCCTTTAGTTCCCACACATATTTAGCAATGTCAAACTCAGGTTCCTTCTTTATTCTCGGAGACAAGGACATAGGGCTGTGTGAAGCTGGAGGGAAACTGTTAAAGGAGTGGCCCAATTTTGGTGGAGAGTATGGATGTGATGACATGGGGAAGAAAGTAGGCTTTTTTGGTGGAGAATTCTTTCCAGGATTACAATTCCAAAAAAGTAGATTTAGAAATTAGATTCAGAAAATAGTTTAGAAATTAGGATTAGAAAAAAGTAGTAGAAATACTACACTTTGTAAATATTGCTTGTTGAATATAATGTTTGCTTTCTAAACTTCTCTTGTTCTTCTCTTTGAAGGAATGGTGTGGCTGATCCTAGTCCAAGCATAGGGTCTGGAATATTACTCCGGTAGGCTATCTCCGTTGCAAGGTACCGTGGTTACCCGGTAAGGAAATTTGTTACAAGTACAATAGTTATGGTATAATTGTTTTCTGAAGTCACCTCTAACTTAACATAAACTTATAAACGGCGAAGTAAATCAGTTGGTAGAGTAGTAACTTTTCCAAAGCAAAGAAAAAGGCGAGAAGGGCAGGGAGAGCCGCAAGAAGCCCAAGTAATGTACGTAAAAGTTGTACTACTATGAGTTGATTTACCGCCTGGAAATAGTTTTGGCAAATCCTTCCTAGTATGGATGTGATGCTAAAGTTTGGCAAACCTTCCTTCGGTGGATGTGTAGCACCAAAAGATTGAATTTAGCAAACTGCCTATATGGACGAGAACACTGACTTTGTGGCTAATCCGCGTTTATGGTCTGGAAAGCCCAGTCTATTAGAAAACCATTATGTCATGTTCTATTTTGTTCTTGTAACTTTGATTAGACTTTCTTGTGGTATCCCGTGGTTGCCTCTGTCTTTCCTGTATAGCCTTTCTGGTGTTGGTTTCTCCGGCTGCCCCTAGTACTTCCCCAACTAGTTGGTATCAGAGCCAGACCCGTCCCTTTCGGAAAGAGAAGCAGTGTAGCAGACGGTTTTATTCACAGTGCAATTACCGTCAACTTTACATAGTGTAGTATTTTCTTTAGTCATAGACTTGTCCAAATTAGAGTCTTTTTATTTTATTCTTTAGTCATATATTTGTTCAGTCCCTTATACATATATTAACATAGAGTCTTTCTTTCATTTAAGTCTTTACCAAATACCTGTGTCATATTCGTTATTGTAGTCCTATTATATTAGAGTTGATTATAGCTTAATCGAGTCTTTTCTTAGTTGTCATAATATAGTCGAGTCTTCTCCCAGTTTTAAAAAAAGAAAAAAGAAAAAAAAATATGTCAGAGTCTTGTCTGTCTTCGTCCATTCCTTGCAAGTCCCTTGAAAAAATAAATATGTCACCTACCCTCAGTAAAACCCTGTCATGTAAAAATGACTACCTTTACGAGGTAGATGTCTTACCCCTAAAAAATAAAGTGTCAGAAAGCCACCTGCCACTACTGAACCAATATTCCGCTTACGTCAAAAAGACATGCTCTCCGTGGTTAAAAATCCGTTCCTTGGTCCAAAGTAAACCCAAGGGAGTCAAAGAATATGTTGCTGCATCAATGCTCGACCAACCTTCTATTCTTGCAACTCAGGAGGAATAGTTTATCACGCTGCAGATACCAGAGGATTTTCCGCGATAGTGGTAAGCCCATGGTTTCACCCATAACATATTGGTGCTGTCAGAGTTGCTTTGACATATCATGGAATGAAAGGCCAACCAGTTGTTGCCTGTCTTTCACTTCTCAATACCAGAAACAAAGATTACCAATATGCGAACTTGGGAACCACAGAGATCACTCTGAATGCTGGGACAGTGTTTGTCACTTTTTTTCCGAACTTTAACATGTCCCTGTGTGATCCGTATCTGACGAAGCTGATGAAGATCAAGGTCCAGATCCAAGGAGCTCCGCAAGCTAGAGATGCCATTCAGGCAACTCTCCAGTACCAGATAGCTTGTTAAGTCCAAAACTATGCCATGGATCTTTCTCTATAAGGTGGGGGGAAGTCTTTGTTCTTTAACTTAGATGCCACAAACAAAACTACTATGTGCACCCAGATCCCAAGGAAGATATCCAGGAGAAAACTTGCTAAAATCCTTCCTGAATCATAGGTCACAAATTATGAGAGATGGAGAGACCTTGTTGAACCTCTCTACTCCTCAGGACCAACCTTTGCCAAATCACATGACAAAACTGTTTCCAAGATCTTTAACCACTGTTGCACTGCCCAATAAAGATTGTTGATGGAAAAGTCCATGCCCAAGCAGAAATTACATTCTGCTAGAAATTCACTGTCTCTATCCTATCCCTTGAAGAAGAATATCATGAAGCACAATGATTCATTTTCCAGCAAACCAAGTGCACACCAAAAGAGATATGGCCAAAAGAATAGGCACGATGGAACTACACAGATAATCATCCCCACTGGGAAAAGGCCAAACATGCGGCAAAATAATATCAAGTCCCTTATGAGATTATCAGAGATGAAATCACTCAATCCATCATAAGCATAAAATTGTCTATGCCACTTCAGGATGCACAAATGAAGCATAATATAGCAGAACCATCCAACCGAAGAAGTTACTACACAAGATCAGTAAAAAGATGCCTGGAGAATGAAGAGTCTTTTAAGAAAAAGCATGGTGTCGATTGGTGGATGGAAGAAGGTGATAAGTTGGTAATATACCAAATTATTGAGCCTATATCCGTGAATTATTGCTATGTTTTGAATAGATTTAGAGGTTCTTATGGCCTTTTATTGATGTCTATGCAGGTACTTTTGATAGATGATGATAAACAAGGAAATGGACCCAGAAAGAGCTCAAAAGGAGTTAAGTGTGAAGTGTTCGGAAAAGCTAATGATTCTGACTAGAGATGCAGTGGCCGTGCGACACGCACAGGCCGAGGTGCGAACCACACCTCCTTCACACAAGTTGCAAAAGTCATTGAAGAGTCCGTCAAGGGGTGCGGTCGCTTTGCAAAGCGCACATCCTATGGTGCGAACCGCACCCCCTTCGCACAGAGCTCCAAATTCTAGTTGAAGTCACTGATTAAACCGGAGGCAGTGTGTGATGCACACATCACAACATGAGAACCGTACCTCATGCCGCACACCTCCCGAAGGGCATTTTTGTCCTAATTTTTAGCGACATTTTGGGAAACTATAAAATGACTATTCAGGCATAATTATAAAAAACTTTTATCATTCCAAATATTTTGAAGAACTTCTGGCTTTGAGACTAAGTTTTTCACCTCCATTGGGAAGAGAGTTTCAATCTAATTCTCTTGTTTAACACTTGTATACTCAAATAGAATCTAGAACTTGAGATTTATCCCTAATAGAAGAGATTTTGAATTACCTAGCTAGTATCTCTTTCTCTCTTACTATGAGTGGCTAAATTCTTTTGTCTAGGGGTGTATTGATGATGGGTGCCTAACAAATTGGTGTTATTTATTCTTGCTTATAATTGCTTAATTAACATGGGTCTAGTAATTTTACAAAGTTTTAGTCCTAAAATTGGTGGTTGCAAATAATAATTTTCATTACTTGACTATGTGATTGCTTGAGAAAGGATTTCATGGTGTTGGATGTGAAATGACTAGTGGGCACTTGTGATTCCACTTAGATTTGAGGCTAGAGATAGCTCTTATCGATGGATTGTCCCATTTAAGGGTCCAATCTAGAGATAGTGTGATCTCCCCAAGCATAGATTGGTTGTTTAGTGATCAAACCGATGATGCTCTAACCAAGATCATCGGATATAAGATTGTTGATCGAGAGATAAGAAATTCTTACTCATGACTAATGCTATTCATGTCATTAAGTGGGAAGAGGTATTAATTGATAATCACCCTATCCCACAACTAAACCCCATCGGATATGCATCCCTAGTCGTCGAGTCAACTTGGTACACCAGCTTTCGTTTTATTACTTTTTAATTGAATTTTGAATGTAGTGACAACATCCCAATTCCCCCATCCTTTTACTTTTTATTTTGAGCATTTACTCTAGCTTGGAACTCAACTCATCACAATCTCTAGTTATCTACCCCAAGTCCTTTGGGTACGACCCCGACACTCATTGGGATTATAAATTTTATTTTGTTGCACGATCACCGTGGCCTCCTACTTGGAGAGCACGATTTGAGCGTTCATCAAAAATAGCGCCGTTGCCGAGGAATAATTTGGCGTATTGAGTTAGTTTAGAATTTAAGTTTACTTACTCTAGTTCAATTATGAATAGTTGTTTTTATTTTATTTAGTTTTGGTTTGTTGATGGCATCATGGCTTATTTGAATGCTAGAAATGTTGATAGTTGCATCCCAATTTATATTCCCGACTATTATGTTTATTGTGGAGGAACCCACCTTGGACAAAGGTGTAGAATTGGCCCTAGGAGAGGAAGGTATTCTCCTTCTCTCTCTATGATGGGCGTAATTGTTATTTGTGTGGTGGTCATGATGGACATTGGAGCGAATACCCCAATGATGATCGTCTTCCTCCCCTTTCTTGTGCTAACAATGCTTCTAGTGGTGCTTGTAACCTTAACAGGGACCATGACTTTGCAAGCAAAGAAGGCATATGTGTCAAGCTCCAAACCCTCTTAGCCTCGCTATAAACCCAAGAGTAGAGTGTGCAATCCATAAAGCAATGCTTTGTTGATGCAAGGGCTAAAGAAGAGGAAAACACAAGGGAGGTTCATGAATTGAAAGTTGGAACTACCCCATATATGGGTCATGATGTCATAGCATCTCTAAGTGAGGATGTTATGAATGAGAAAATATTAAAGGTGGAGATGCCTAAATCCCACTTCAACTTTTGTTCGACCTTAAGTTTGATTGAATGGACGAAAGTCAAAATAATCAAGCTTTTGGAAGACCTTGGAAGGATGGTGGATGAAGGTCTATCCAGTTTTGAGTTTGTCATGGAAAGAAGGCAAAGGGTCCTGCCTTACTTGAAGGACAAAAAGTGCAAAATGCGAAATCAAGAGAATGGCCTTCTCATGTTCAATCCTTCACCCCAGGATTGTCACTGGAAATTCGATTCAAATTTGGGTCGAAGGTTCAAATCATCCAAGTGGAGATCTAGATGGTGAAGTAACTTGCATCGCACTGCGATGTTAAATTGTGTGCTTGATGGGAGGCAACCCATCGTTCTAAATTTTGAAAGTTTACAATTTTTTCTTTCTTTATTAGAGTATCTTCGTTGAAGAATTTTGACTAATCCATAAATTTCAAGTCCTTTTTGACTTATTTGGGCAGGTTGAGAAGTGGAGGCCTCATAAAAATCCAATCAAGGACAAAAAAGGGTGCCAAAATTAAATGCTAAATGGATTGCAAATGCACATCTAAGTGTGCACATTGTACATGAAAATGCACCCCAAGACATTGAGGCTGCCAAGAAGGTCAAAGTGTGCAAAATTGGTGCATTCTGCATCTTGAAATGTGCCCGTCACACATGCAATCGCACCTCAAAGCAATAAGCTGCTAAAAACAGGCTGGAACATGCGAAGCAGGTGCATTTCGCACCTGGAAGAGTGCCTGTTGTACCAGCCATCGCACATCAAAACAGTGAGCTACTGAAATCCTCTACGAAAACTGTACAGCGCGATTGCACTAAGGCAGCGCCGATGGTGCTGAGAAAAATCTCTCAATGCAGCGTAATCGAGCTACTCCAATGCGATCGCACCGTAGGAAAATCTGGACAAATAATTAAAAACATTAGGAACTATTTAGTTCTCCATATCTCCTAAAAGTACATCAGGTATTCTCCATTTCTCAATTCTCTCTCCCCCAGTACTTCCCAAAGATTTTACAAGCCAAAATCACGAGCAAATGTATCTGGGTTTAGTTGGAATTTCAGAGCACAAGTTATTTCCTATCTTCTCTCTTTCTTTGCCTATGACATTGTCTATCATGGTATACCTATGTCCCCTCCTCTATTTCATATTTCTTGGTTTGATTTTAAGGATTAAACAAGTGGAGTAGAAAAAAAAATTGGGGAAGTCTTGAGTACCCAAAAGCTCCTCCATTGTTATGAAGCTTTTTAAAGACCCAAAAATTGTGTTTGTTTATGGATTTTGTGAAATTGAGCAAGAAATTGTGTTGTTGATATGTTTGGTGTTGAGAAATACCCTCTTAAATGGATTAAATCCATGATCTGGTTGTGAAAATTTCATAATGGAGGTTGTTTGGTCAAAGAAGATGACTGTCCAGTTGCTCAGCCCAATCGCACTGATCCAGTGCAATCGCGCTGCCTGAAGGTTGAGTCAAAGGCGCGATCGCGCTACTTGACGCAATTGCACTCAAGAAATAAAATAAAAAAATAGGATTTAACAAGATCGTGCCTATGGAGCCGCGATGGCGCTGAGCAGCTGCAGCTGGCATAAAAAAATAGTACCTCTATGCAGAGCTGCTCCAACACCTTCCATCCCACCTTTATTGCTTAAAACACTTGTGTTTGATTGTGCTACATATTGGGACCACATTCTCACTTTAAATATGATTTTTGTAAGTACTTTGAATAGAAAAATAAGTACTAGTTTATCAAATCCGGGAGGCCAAGTTGATGAACTTATGGAGGAGGAGTATGATCGCACCAAATTTATGTCACAAGCTTGTCATGAACTATATAAGGCTGACTTGTCCAAAAAAGTAGTCCCTGAAAGAGGGATTGCAATGCAAGGGGTGGAAGCGGCCTTACCTGAATTTTTTGGTCGGTTGCATAGAGGAAAATGGAACTGTTTCATAGCTCCATCATGTAGGGCAAATGAAATAGTTGTGCAGGAATTTTATGCTATTGCATCGGCCATAATCTTCAATGATCCGGTGGTAACTGTCCGGGGGAGAACATTCAGATTTGGAGCCGAGGAGATCAATTGGTACTATGGGCTCGAGGATCATGACACTACACTTCTGGGGGAAAAGAGAGCTTTAGGAAGGCCCTGGATTGCTTCGAAGTTATGTCCCGGAGTAGAGCCCACATGGTCTATGCTAGAGACCAAGATTTACTCTCATGACTTCACAACCAAGGAAAGGATGTGGTTGTCCATCATATGCAGCAGGGTACAGCCAGTTCAGAATGAGAGTGAAGTTCATGTGTATAGAGTTGTGAATGTGGAAGCAAGGATTGATGAAATACTAGGTAATGTAGGGCAACTGATCCTATTGTAGATGAAGAATTATGTCAGAGGCAACACTGAGAGTTTATTCTTTCCCTCCTTGATTACTGAGCTATGTCAAGCTGTGGGAGTCAATTTGAATAATTCAGAAGATGTTTGGCTTAACCCGATGATTCCCATTTATCCATTGAAAAAGGAAGGTTTGGGATCTGTGGTTACAAAGCGGAGAGTGGATACTAGTTTGACATCGGGAGCTACAAGAGGTATCCAATCAGCCCCTTGTGCCACTATTTCCTTCCCGACAGCTTTCCACTCAGATATCTGGAGTTCAGGCATCTATTAGTGCATTAGCCACTAGCATTCCTTTAGGACCACCTGAGACCCAAACTGAAAAATTAAATGATGTCGTTAATCAGCAGTAGAAGATTGAGGAGAGTCAGCAGAGGTTAGAAAAGAGGTTTGAGGAGCCAGAGAAGAAAATGAATGCAATGAGTGCCAGTCTTGATGATCAAAAGAAAATGGACAAAGAAAGAGACAAGTTGTTGAAGAGGATGTGGAAGAGTATAAGAGCTTTTGTGGGGGTTCAGACACCGAGGATCATGATGACTCCATGACTCACAGCGATGGTGGCACTCTAGCGAGCCCTCTGTAGCTACATCTCAGGGAGCCTCCTCACACTACTTTCTCCGTATTTCATTTTGGATTTATACACTTAGAGCACTGCAATAGAATTTTTTTGTGGGTTGCGGCATTTGGGTTATGCTTATATTGGATATTGATAATTGTTTTGTGCCCTTGTCAGGATTATGTTATTTAGATTTGGATTTTATGCCCTTGTCGGGCTTGTTTTGGATATTGTGCCCTCACCGGGCTTGTTTCATTCTGTTTTGGATATTGTGCCCTCGCCTAGTTTGTTTGTTGAAATGCTGTTGGATTAGTCATTTTTGTTACTTCTTTATTTTTTCGTATCTTTTTTAATTTCTGCTGTGGTTGGTTTAAGTGACAGTTCTCAATGATAGATCGAGTGACAACATTCTTAAGGGAAATTGTTGCTTTGTTTAGTGTGTGGAGCCAGGGAAAGTCTGAGTACCTATTAGGCTAGATGAAATTGCATGTATGTTGGGGTGTATATGTTGGTTAATTCTGAGTGCCCATATCAATTTATATTGATGATTTGGCCCTATTATAGATTAGGTGACGTAATTCTTAAGGGAGAATCATCATCTTTTGAGATAAGTGTGAATCATGGTACTAATGGAGTTAGTATTACATGCAAACCAAAATGGGCATATCCCTCCGAATTTTTTTGTGAAAAATGCATGGCAAAGAGTGATTTTGTGACAACTCTTTTGATCTTTTTGTGACTCTTGACTCATTAGCGATGCTAATGGAAATGTGGCTCCTTTTTGTTCTCGTTTAGGATGTGAAAATTGATCCTTCATGAATAATTCGCATGTCATGTGTGGTGAGGTTTAGTTGAATAATTTTTTGGCATGCGTGTCATCTAGAACTTGCCCCGAATGTGATTCAAGGCAAAATTCTAGGTGTAACCAAGCTTGGAAAATGACCTTAGGCCTTTTTTGATAGCCACTTCACCCAAATGACTTCCCATGACGTCAAATCCTAGTGAACCCCTTTAAGCTTTTGACCGTTCTATGGCACCCTGTTAACACCATAACCTTTCTGGAACCTCTATGTTGGCACCCATCCTCTTTAATCGCTTGAAAATGAAATGTATGCTAAAAGCCTAAGTTTGGGGGGGAAACAAAAGATAACATAAGCAAATGCCTAAGTTTGGGGGTGCATGTGGTCAAATAAGGAGAAGAAAAGAAGTGCACTTCAAGTGTAAGGTAGCACCTTAAATAAGAATTGAAAATTGCTCCAAAATTTCAATCCAATGAGCAAATGAAAAGAAAAAATAGGTGCTACCAAGTAAAGATGATATAAGGAGTTTAATGATTGTGAGTTAAAAAGGAGAATCTTGGGTTGTGTGAGGGAGAAATAAAGTGAAGTTGAAATTGAAAATGTGAGCGGTGTTCGACATGAGAAAGAAGAGCATTAGCGAGGTGTAGTCACTTGAACCAAATGAGATCCTCACTTTAGCTCTAGCTAGCATCGTAACCCGCAAGTCCTTTGTGTTTCCGAGCTTGACTACCCTACATTAGTGGTGATTTACATGAAGGGCAAGCCTATGGTTTGACGTGTGTGCACTTGAACTTCCTTGTGAGTGTGAGTGTTTGTATTTGTCCCTTGTGATTGTCTTTGTACATAATGTGTTTTTGTGACTTTCGTTCTTGTGAGGGCATGCAGATTAGGATAGTTGGTGACATTGATAAACTCTGAAAATCAGTCAAATGAGCATGTGTTGTTGAGCTAGTGGTTTGAGTCACATATTGAGGATTGGTTGTTGTCGATTGATTGTTCTTAAAGTTCCATTGCATCCTTGAATTGTGTCTTGAATAGAGGGGAATGATTAGATAAAGTTTTCATGTAATTGGCTAATCATTTGTACCAACCGAAGTCATGCTTGGTGCTTGAAAGAAGTTTTCCTTGACTTACATTGAAGGTCATTGCACTTGTGTTGTGTGCTTCTCGTGCTATAGTTTTTAGTTTCTTGAGGACAAGCAATAGATCAAGTTTGGGGGTTTGATAAGTCGGTAATTTACCAACTTATTTAACTTTTAAGCTTACACTTTTGCATCCTAAATGAGAGAAAATAGTGCATTTGACATGATTTGCTTCTATTATATAGGTTTATGTGATTTAGAAATGATCGATGTAGAATCGTATGAAAATAAGTCAAGATGGAGAAAATTCTAGAATTCTGGGCAACTCAGCGTGATCGCACTGAAGCAGCGTAGATGGTGCTGAAGGTTAATGACAAGCTTGTACGTGATGGCGTTGGGGAGGCGCGATAGCGCTGTAAAGAGACTTGGTCAACGGCAGTCAAGGACAGCTGCGCGATCAAGCCACACTAGTGCGATCGCGACCCATAAAAATCCCTTGAGCGTGATAGCGCTTCACTGCGCCTGAACGTGAAAATGGGCAGAAATGACATTTCACCCATGTGGAAACCCCTATCCATACAAAATACTCCTGAGCCAATTGGGAACACATCTTTCGCTATTCTCACAACTTTTGGCAAGCTTGAAGAGCAAGTTCATCAACCAACACCATAGGAGTGAAGATTTGGATGCTCTTTATTGTAAAATCCTTAGTTTTCATTTCTTCAACTCTTGTTCTTAATTGCTATTTTATTGGTGTAATTGTTGAATTGAGATTTGAGTTTGTATTAGAGATAATACGAGTTTGGGTATTGAATTCATATATAGATTTTGCTCTTGTTTGATTATTTGGGTCTATTGAAACCTCCATGCTTGAATTTATAGTCAATGGTTGAAAACATTGACTTAGCTTGTTAATTTTGGTTTTTGCTCGAGAGAGGATTTCTCGAATTCGGGAAGATTCATTAGTGGAGATTTGGGGTTCCACTCTAGACCAAGGCTAGAGATAGTTTGGTTGCCGGAAACTCCCATCTAAGAGTTGGGGTTAGAGATAACCCAACTCACCCAAGTTAAATTAGTTGGTTATTGCTTACTCGTGGTGGTTCGAGAGAACACACGAGATATATGCTCGATTGGTCAAAAGATGATTAGGCATACCTTCAACCAATACTACCTACATGTTAATCGAGAGCAAGTCTTGTGAATTGAATTCTCATTCCTAAGTCTCCCTTGTTGTCGTTGCTTGGCGAAAACAAGGTGATAGCCATTGATCAAATCTATCTTTTATTTGATTTTTATTTTATCCATAGTTTTAGTCTAAAACCCCACTTATAGATATTTTTTCACCTTTTTGTTAATTGAACTTCAATAATTTGCTTGAATTCTTTATTAGCTCGATCGTGACTACATTGTTCACTTAGGTACGACCCCGACACTCGTTGGGAAATATAAATCCAAGTCTATCAGAAAACCATTATGTCATTTTCTATTTTGTGCTTGTGACTTGGATTAGACTTGCTTGTGGTATCCCGTGGTTGCCTCTGTCTTCCCTATATAGCCTTGTTGGTGTTGGTTTCTCCTACCACCATGGGTGCTTCCCCAGCTAGTTGGTTGCCTCTGTGTTCCCTGTATAGCCTTGCTGGTGTTGGTGTCTCCGGCTGCCCCTGGTGCTGGGGATCTAAGACTTTTACACTTGGATGGTGATAACGCTCAAATCATGCTCTCCAAGTAGGAGGTCATGGCGATCGTTATAGCAAAACAAAATTTATAATTCCCAACGAGTATCAGGGTCATACCTAAGGGAACAATGTTGTCGCGATCGAGCTAATAAAGAATCCAAGCAACTTATTGAAGTTCAATTAAACAAAAGGGAAAAGATATCTAAAAGGGGGGTTTTAGCCTAAAACTAAAGATAGAAGAAAATAACTAAAAGATAAATGATCAATGGCTTTCACCTTGCTTTCTCCGAGCAAGGACAACAAGGGAGAATTGGGAATGGTAATTCAATTCACAAGACTGGCACCCGATTAACACCTAGGTAGTCTTGGTTGAAGGTATGCCTAACCGTCTTTCGACCAATCGAGAATATATCTCATGTGTTCTCTCGAACCACCCCGAGTAAGAAATAAACCAACCAAATAATTTGGGTGAGTTGGGTTATCTCTAAGCCCAACTCTTAGATAGGAGTTTCCAGCAACCAAACTATCTCTATCTTTGATCTAGAGAGAAAACCCCAAATCCCCACTATTGAATCTTCTTGAATTTAGGGAAATTCTCTCTCAAGCAAAACCTAATTTAGAAAGGTAAGTCAATGTTTGCAATCATTGACTATAAATTCAAGCATGGAGGATTCAATAGACCCAAATAATCAAACAAGAGCAAAATCAATATATGGATTCAATACCCAAACAAGTATTATCTCTAATACAAACCCAAATCTCAATTCAACAATTACACCAATAATATAGCAATTAAGAACAAGAGTTTAAAGAATGGAACTTAAGATTTTACAATACAAAACATCCAAATCTTCACTCCTATGGTGTTGGTTGATGAACTTGCTCTCCAAGCTTGCCAAAAGTTGTGAGAATAGCCAAAGATCCAAACAAAGATGTGTTTCCAATCGGCTGAGAAGACTTTTATGTGGATTGGGGTTTCCAAATATGTGAAATTCCAAAACTGCCCCAGTTGCCTCCGCTTTCCTTCTTCGCCTATGCGGAAGGTCGGCCGCATACGCAAAGTATCTTTGTCTGGTTTACCTTCGCGTACGCGATCAAGGGGTCGCATTGGCGGAGCTTTGCTTCAGTTGGCCTTCGCATACGCGTGTGGGACACCGCGTTCGCGAAGGCATGTACTTCTGCCAGATACTTGCTTCTCTGAATAGATCCCTTTTGACTTGTTTTTATCCGAATTCGTCTCGAACACTTCTAAAGCACAGGAACCTGCAAAATAGAAGTAATCTGTATTAATTTGTACTATTTTTGCACTTATTCTTAGCAAAAGCATAAGTTTAAAGGCTAAATAAGTAGGTAGAATACCAACTTATCAAACCCCCAAACTTGAACTATGGTTTTTCCTCGAGCAACTCATATATTATAACTCAAGAGGCATACAACACAAGTGCAAATGACAATACCACAAGCCAAGGAAAACCCATTCCAAACACAAAGCATGACTTCAGTTGGTACTAACGATTAGTCAATCGTATGATACTAAGTCTAAACAATCCCTTCAATTCAAAACACACTTCAATTATGCCATGGAAAAAATAAGAACAAGAAAGTGGCAACAACCAGTTCTGAAGATGTGACTCAAACCACTAGCTTAACAAAACATGCTCATTTGATTTATTTTTTCAGAGTTTATCAATGTCACCAACTATTCTAATTTGCATGCCCTCACAAGAACGAAAGTCCCAAAAACACATTATGTACAAAGAACAATCACAAGGGACAAATACAAATACTCACACTCACAAGGAAGTTCAAGTGCACACACGTCGAACCATAGGCTTGCCCTTCATGTAAATCACCACTAATGTAGGGTAGCCAAGCTCGGAATCACCAACGACTTGCGTGTTACAATGTTGGCTAGGGCTAAGGTGAGGATACCATTTGGTTCAATTGACTACGCCTCCCTAATGCTATTTGTTCTTATTTTGAACACAGCTAACATTTTCAATTTCAACTTCACCTTATTTCTCCCTCACACAATCCAAGATTCTCCTTTTTAACTCATAATCATTGAACTCCTTATATCACCTTCACTTGGTAGCACCTATTTTTGATTTTCAATTTGCTCATTGGATTGATCTTTTGGAGCAATTTTCAATTCAAAATTAAGGTGCTACCTTGCACTTCAAGTGCACTTCTTTTCTTCTCCATATTTGACCACATGCACCCCCAAACTTAGGCATTTGCATATGTTATCTTTTGTTCCCCCCCCCCAAACATAGGCTTTTAGCATACATTTCATTTTCAAGCGATTAAAGAGGATGGGTGCCTACATAGAGGTTCCAGAAAGGTTATGGTGTTAACAGGGTGCCATAGAACGGTCACAAGCTCAAAGGGGTTCACTAGGATTTGACGTCATGGGAAGTCATTTGGGTGAAGTGGCTATCAAAAAGGGCCTAAGGTCATTTTTCAAGCTTGGTTACACCTAGAATTTAGCCTTGAATCACATTCGGGGCAAGTTCTAAATGACATGCATGCCCGAGAATTATTCAACTAAACCTCACCACACATGACATGTGAATTATTCAAGAAGGATCAATTTTTAACTTCCTAATCAAGAAGCAAGAGGATCCATCTATATTATCACCGCTAATGAGCTAAGAGTCACAAAAAGATAAAAATGTTGTCACAAGCATCATTCTTCTGCATGCATTTTTCACAAAATTTTGGAAGGGTATGTCTATTTCATTTAGTATGCAAGACTACTTCATTAGTATCAAACAAGTCAATTTGGAACCAAAATCTTAAAAGATGACGACTTGCCCTTAAGAATGACGTCACTCAGCCTATCACTGGGCCAATTCATATATCTAAATCGGTATGGATACACCAATTGGATCAACATAAATATCACATTTTCTGGGAACATGCCATTTGCACAAGTCAAAGTGCGTGTCGCACGTGCAACGTACAGGCCAATCAGTGGGCATGTGCAAAGCTCGTGCAGTTCGCACATCGACATATGCGACACAAATATACCTCTTGCTCAGACAAGTTCCATCTAGCCTAACGGGTACTCAGATTTTGCCTGGCCCACAACAACCAGCATCTCAACTATCAAGTAACAAAAGAAGCTAAAAAGTAAAGAAAACTAAAAATCTAAACCAACAACTTCTTCCACACAACATAAAAACCCGATGATGGTGCAAATCCACAAAAAACACCTGACATGGGCATAACAGTATATAAACAAAACAAAACAAGCCCAGCAAGGGCTCAATACTATCCAAAATGATAAAACAAACCTGGCAAGGGCACAATAATATCCATAAGTAAAGCAAGCTAAGCTAGAAAGATAGAGTGCGGATATACACGCCACTCCCAACTAAGATAGGGCAGTTCCCTCACTGCATCAAAGTAAGGAATAATTTTGAGGGGGCTCCCTGAGGTGTATCAACCTGAACTGGAGGAAGAGGGAAACTCAAGTCGCTCCTCATCCTCCTCCTCATCATCATCTGGTATACCCGATCCACAAAAAGAATTTAATCTATCCATCATCTTGTTCAAGAACTTGCTCTTCTTTGTCTCGTGCTCGCTGAACTTCTTTTGTCGCTTTTCAACCTTACCCCTCCTGGGACTCATGTGCTCCAAGCAGGTATTCATTGCACTGAAGCGCCCATTAATCAACTTCTGCTCATTTGCCACCTTTGCAAAAGATGGGGGGACTCAAAACCTGGTAGTGTGTTAGCTCCAGCTAAGCCAGTAGGGAAACCAGCCAACAATTGTTGAACATGTGCATCTACTCCCTGAATCTGACTAGAGATGTGACGCATGAGATAGGCCCTAAACTGTAGAGCTCCCACAAACTAAGATGATTTAGATGCAACTCTCGAAGGGCCAGTGGGTTCAGTCGAAGACTCTGGAAACTGTCCGAAGGATGGAGAAGCTACGTCAATCTTTCTCTTTTTTTGCTTTGGTTCTGGGGCCCTCTTCAATAATGGGTTGATCAGAGTTGCTAGCTTCTTTTTAAGATCAGTCGGATTCGGCAACACCCTAACTTTGTAGCACAACTGAGTCACCAATGAAGGGAAGAAAAGTCTTTTAGACCTTCCACTAGCTACCTTAGCCATTTGAGACATAATATGGAGCCCAACATTCACATCGATGCCATCAATGAGGGCTGCAACCATCAATGCTCAGTCAGGAGTCACATCAATGTTATGAGAGGATGGTATGATCCTCGCATAGATAATGGAAAGCCAAGTCTTGGCTTCTGCAGTAAACTAATGTGAATCAACCCCTTTTTGCGAAGTCAACCAATTTGGAGTCACCCCATCATACAACTTGTCTACCAACCACTGGTGTCCTTCAGCTTTAGATTTTGCAATGTAAACCTCATTGTTAGCATCTGGAAGGTTGTATGGTGCATTGATAATCTCGGAGTTGAAACTCACTTGGACTCTCCGAACGGTAGTGACTAGTGCACCATTGAAATCAGTGATCGAAACATTAGCATAGAACTCTGTGACCACTGTGTGGTTAGCCATGATAGGTGGAGGAGCAAAGCATATACACCCGCTCCACCATCCTCTTGTAGAATTCTGACATTTTCTATTAAACTTTGTCCATATTGATTCCTTTCTCCCTAACAAAGTGTTTGGACAATAGCTCATCATACCGGGCTCACATGATGTCGATAGAAAGATATCATGATCGTAGTTCTCCTCCATTTCCGTATCCAAAGTATTTTCAACTTCATTGTCACTACCGTTGGAGGACATCTTTTTGATCAAAGAACCTACAAAACACACCATTATGTTAAAAGTTGTTAGGGACACTTAAAACAATGTATTATGAAGAACTTGGGCCAAAGAAATAACTGAAAGAAATTCTAAGGTGGGTTGTGCGGAGCTACTATTTTGAAACTGGCAGGCCTTCCTTCTTCGCGTACGCGACCAGGTGGCTGCTTTTGTGATGAAGGATTTTATTTTTCAAAATTTTCGTCTTTCACGAACGTGACCAGGTGAACGCAAATGCAAAGGGCAGTGCCTTCGCCCAGCTCATCCCCTTTGAGGTATTTTCTAAAACACATGGGAGACAAGAAGTTTTTGCTTGATCTCCCAAGGTTTTAGAACCAATTAAAACACCACATTTTATTCTCACCATTTAGGACATAGCCTCAACCAATTTCACCCAACAATCTTAAAATTAAACACACATAGAAGTTGATTTAAAGCAAGAGGAGATCAACTAAGAATGCTATTACCTATTTTCTACATATCAAGTTGACGAAGAAAGGGAATCATTTTTTAATGACCCTTCCGATCATTTACACATTTTTGCCTTTCTTGTACCATTAGATCTTACTTGTAGCGGCCCAAGTCATTTATGGCTTGTCGGGACCGCTAGTTCGGTGCCCGGGCCGTTTGTTTGGTCTTTATGGCCGTTCCTCATTTTAGAGCTTCAACTTTGGAAATCGTTGACTTCCGTCAACATTCTTGGTAATATCAAAGAATTAAACCAAGGTTCTTGGTCAAAGGAATCCCTTACTCGAAAGTTCGAGTTAAAGAAATGCCTCGTGTAACACCTCGCCCGTTTGGAAGATTTAAAGTAACCCGTACCTTTGGGGTAAGACTAATAGTGTCTAATATACTAAGAAGGATGTTTTATGAGGTATTATAATCGCAAAATGGTCGTATGATAAGTTTTGAAGTCAAGCAAGTTGCGAAACAAAAGTCGGAAAAAGTTATTGTAAATTCCTTTAAGGAATTCTCTTCAAATTTGGGTTAAATGTCTTGGGGTGTTTCTCCCTATATATAAAGCTTTAGTGGGACCCCAATATACCAAATTGAAGGTCTACGAGTCTAGTTTCCAACGCACTAAACTGTTCATCCATACGACTTCAGAATAGAGAGATATTCATATTTTTGTAAGACTGCACAAGCAGACACGTCAAAGCGGGGCCCACATCCTAAGTCGGTTTGCCTTTATAAATCAGCTTCTCCTTCGTTTTAAACCCATAAAAACAGACTAAAACCATAGAAAAACAGATACAAACCTTAGAAATAATCCATGGACCTTGATCCTTTCAATTCAGAAGTTTAACGGAAGTTGCTCTACGTCGCGAGCTCATCATCGTGGTACAATTTTCTCGTCGTTTTGGCTCCGTTTGTTGCTACTGCAATGAGGCAGTTCGTGGAACTGATATTTTTATGCTATTATCATTTGATTATCGGAAGGTAAGGGTTCTAAATTCTTGACTCATTCTTAATTTGAGCTTTAGAACCAATTCCGAGGAGAACTTATCGTTATCGGCATGTTTGTCGTGTTTACTTGCCGTATATTGTTACAGCTCATGGTGGGTCCTTATAACAGCATGTTTATCTTGGTATTTCAAAGCTTTTTGTCGAGGTAACCTTCCTCCTATGACTCTCCTTCGTTATTATATGTTCTAGTATTGTTTTATGGATTTCTGAGCCACGAAGTGGTATTTTGGATCTGTGGCTCTGGGCAGCCCCTTTGTCATATTAAATTGGGTTGTTATTGTTGTATGTTGATGGTGTTAAGGTGTTGGAGGTACTGGGAGTTTGTGTGATTCTTATTGGAGTCACGAACGATGGTTATTGGATTGAATGACATGAAGTACGCCTTGAAATAGTGCCTCGGGAGCTCGTCGCTCCTTGGAGATGTGGTTAACGTATTGTTGTTGGATTTAGCTGCCATTTGTTATTGTTATTGGCCTCATTTTTATGCTTTGGAGTTGGCTGGTCGCAAGTGTGACATTAACACCTTATCAATTGGCTATGGCTCGTTCTTGCAGCCTTGTCGATTCTAGCAATTGTTCCATTACCATGGTTGGTCAGGCTTCATAGAGACGCCTTTGGGACTTTAGTTGAAAGTATTTGTTTTGTGTGATTCAGAGCTTCCTGGAGCTGTTCGAGTCTGGACGATTTCGTTCCCGCAGCTAGTCATCGGATGACAGGTAGGTTATGGTTTTCCCCTATCTAGACTCTGCGTATATAGGTTATAACTGCATTAATTAGCATCCTTGTATGGGTTGTTATAGGTTGGTACCCCAGACCTTGTTCGCCTTTCGTCCGTCTATTTCATATGTTGTTTGTAGTATTCGCGTAGTAATGTATATTACATTTGTGGTCCTGTGTGGCCTTGTATTGACTCTGGAACATAGATGGTGGTATATTTGGGAATGTCCGCGAGTCCCGGACATAGAGATTATCCTTTTAGGCTGGTTATGTCTGCTGAGTAGCTATTGGGACTGTGCATGGCTGATAGGAATTGTTGTGAGCCGTTGGGCTACTTTTAAATTTGTGTGCGAGCATATCATCCATGTAAAAGGTTTTCTCCTGCATGTTTTACTACAGTTTTGGCTGTGAGCCACTACTGACAGTTTTCCTAAATTTGCATGGCCCTGGGGGCCCCTTTTTGGTACTGTTGTTTATAGAAAAGGGGATTTTTGGATGTTTTCGCATTGATTTTATTACTGGTACTAGTCTCTGCGGGGCATACCACCAGACTTGATTTTATTACTGATACTAGTCTCTGCGGGGCAGAGCACCAGACTTGATTTTATTACTGATACTAGTCTCTGCGGGGCGGAGCACTAGACTTGATTTACTACAGTTTTAGACCCGGTTACGCCCGAGCACCCTTGGAGGGGTTTTTGAGGCATTTTCTACTACTTTAGTCCTGGACGGGGTATGGGCATGCATACTTGAGACTGGGTTTATATCTTGATCCGGACTTGCTTCCGGATGATATGTCTTGATACTGAGTTTTAGTATGGGGTCGGGGACCTCCATGGACCTTGCCACTCTGGGCCTGGGGCTTCGGGCTACGTGTGCCGGAGGGAAGGGTATACGGTGGAGTAGAGGTATACAGGCTGAGTCCTTCCATGGAACCTGCCTACTGGGCCTGATTGGCACAGGAGGAGGTACATACAGAGGTTCTATTTCACATCATATCATATCATGCATTGGATTCCACCCTTGTTTATTGTGTGTTCAGTGTACGCTCTGGCAATATGGGATGCCGGAGGGTTTGTTTTAACTTGATTGTGTTCCTCGGTTGTATAGGCGGCCGTTGGGACTGTAGGTAGACTATATTTACTCCTGTTTTTACTTAGAGCTTGTCTTGGCACCCGGTTCTTGAAAGATTAGTGATGGCTAGCCTGTTGAGGCTTTGGTTGTGGGATTTTTGATTATTGAGAGGGCTTCAGAGTCCTATCTTATTGAGGCACTTTTGTGTGGCCTTCTGAGCAGAGTGTGAGACTCTGGTTCTATTCTTGTGGGAA
This sequence comes from Jaltomata sinuosa, assembly GCA_003996215.1. NCBI lineage: Eukaryota > Viridiplantae > Streptophyta > Magnoliopsida > Solanales > Solanaceae > Jaltomata > Jaltomata sinuosa. The sequence goes on along the minus strand of QJPP01001257.1, from coordinate 5,094 downwards.
GCTGAGTGGTATCTCTCGGTTATTGTGGCCTAGTTATTTCATCCTAGGGTTGTACTTGTGAGGTGATTCCCTGGTTAAGCTATCATATGATTGGATTGGTGTTATGATTTCCTTATACTGGTTGATTCCATTTTGAGTATGTTAGACTGCTCTCCGTCTTTTCCTTCCACTTGAGGTTACCGGTATACCTCCATTTTCTCAACTCTCTCTCTACTTACTTATATTATTGTATAAGGACTCCAGGTGCGTTCTTCTTTCCTTCACCAGTGATTCTGTGTGATTGTATCTCTGTGCTAGCATGTGTTACTTGAAGCTCTTGGTTATGGATGATCTATGCTAGCTCCTTGTGCCTTGCTTATTGCCTCAGTGACTGCTTTCTTGCTATCTGTTACTTACTGCTTTTATATCTTATATGCGCTCAGTCGGCCTATGATACCTATTGAGTACCCGTGGTTTTGGTGCTCATACTACACTTCTGCACTTTTTTGTGCAGATATTAGCTGAGCTTTCGCCGTTGATCACGTTGGAGACTCGTGCAGCTTTTGGATCTTTGAGACTAGGGTGAGCGCCTGACGGTCGGGGCTTGTCTACATCTCATCTATTGTACTGTTGCTCCTTGAACTTTCGGAGGCAATTTATGTTGTATTTTGTTACTTCTAGCAATTGTATTCTATTAGAAGCTTCTGTACTGTCGATACCAAGTCTTGGGGTTGGTGTAGTTTCCTTTATGTATTTATATTTGAGTTTTGCTTTCGCTTATTTCTGCTTGCTGGTGCGTTTTGGTTAGGCAGTAGCCCATTACTAACCGTTCTGGGCTACGGGAATTGGTTCGCCTACTGGGGATTGTAGGTGCCATCATGACTTGAGAAATCGGGTCGTGACAGCTTGGTATCAGAGCTCTAGGTTCACCGGTGTCATGGTACAGAAGCAAGTGTCTAAGTAGAGTCTCGTGGATCGGTACGATGACGTCCGTATCCTATCTGCGGGAGGCTACAGGGCATTGTTAGGAAATATTTCATCTTCTTGGCTCCTCATCGTGCGTTCCTGGCTCTATTGAATTCTAAAACTTCAGTTGTTCATTCATTCTGAGATGCCTCAGACGAGTGCGATAGCGGTTGGTCCCGAGGCTTCTGTGCTTGTTGCTTCAGTGCTTTCGTTAGCACCAAGATTTCAGAGTGGGAGTTTACCGCCTCAGATAGGGGGTGTGGGGTCAGCCCTGCCTTCAATTGAATTTATAGCTACCCCAGTTCTTCAGGACACCGTGGCTAGGACTCTGAGTCCTCCGGTGAGTGTTTCAGTACCTGGTTCTGTGAGTGGTGCTTCAGTTATAGTTGAGCTTCTAGTTCTTCAGCAGGGTTGTCTGTCAGTATTGGAGTACGAGGCGAGATTTTCCCGTCGGATTTCATCTGGTATAGGCTGTTTTTGGTGTGGTGAGCATGGGCACTTTGCTAGGAATTGCCCCAGGATTGTGTATCCCAGACAGCCTGGTTGTTATCATTGTGGAGAGATTGGTCACCTTTATTGAGTTTGTCCCCAGCGAGGGCTGGTTGGGGCTTCAATTTTGACCACTCAGTCCAGAGTTAGACCCCATCAGCTTGATGCTCCTCTTGGTGGGCCAGAGGTAGAGGTTCCTGACATCGTTACTCCAGGTCAGGCTTTTGCTACCTTTGACTTATGTTAGTCCCGCTCGTGTTGCGACTCTATAATTGCTTCTATGCCTACCTACTACTTGTTTAAGTTGTTTGGCTACCCGAATTATAATATCGATACGTTGTTTTATTGGTAGTTTATTCTTTAGTAGTGGATGGGGGTAAGTTAGCCTTGAGAGGTGTTTTCCCGGAGTTGTAGCTCGTGGGTAGTTCTTGTTAGTCTGTTTCTAATTGGCTTACCCCTGTTTCATTGTGATTCTGGACTTTTGGTTGGGTTTCCCTTGTTGAGCGGTCCTAGATGATTGTTGCCTAGGCCGTTATCTAGCGTGGCTAGAGATCCATGTGATGGTTTGGTGTATTACCGGTAGTTGGGCCGGAGTTGAGACTTTGCCTCAGTTGAGAGGTGTTGGTTATGCTAGTGTGCATAGATTGGTTTGGTCTCTCGAGTGTCTAGAGTCGACCCTCTTTGTTGATTAGTTTAGGAGGTTGGTAGGTATATGGGTTGTTCCCATAGTCTCCTCCACTTCCTGGTCCATTGGGTGTTTTGTTGTATCTTTAGCTCCAGTTGGAATGAATCTTGATCGAAGTTCTTTCGATGAGCTCTGGATGTTGGCATCGTGATTGGGTCTTGACTTTAAGCACTTCCGACTAAGTGTTGATCGTAACCTCGTGGTTAGGTTGTATTTGTAAGCATTTCGGGTGAGTTGGGCATCCAGCCCATTCTTCTCCTGCCTTATTGATTTTGACGTGTAGCTATGAGTAGTAAGGTAATGGCTTCAGGTTCTTATTCGAGAAAGGATTTGTAAGGTTTAGTATGTTCTAAGAAAGCATTTTTGTTTAGTTGAAAAAGAAGGGAGATAACTCTTTGTATGTGTTTAAGTGTCCTCGTAGTTGCCTGAGGTGGCGATGAAGGTTTGCTTTGGGATTGTGTGTCAGTGATTCGATTCAGCCATCTACATATTGATGTGGGTTTTCCATCGATTGGTTTTGTTTCAGTAGCAACTGTGGCGTTGGCAATTTGCATATTCAGGTCTAGTTGGCTTAGGTTCCTAAGGGTTCATTGGCAGCATCCTGGTTCGACCAAGGCTTTATTTGGCTGTTTTGAAAGTTGGGGTTCAAAATCATGGCTTGGCAGGTTACATCGAATGGTTCGTGGTTGTTTCTATTTGGTTGCAGCATCCTAGTGCCGGGAGGCAGTGGGTGTGGGCAACTTAGCTTCTTTACTTCAGTTGTGGATGCGACCATTGGCCTTGGACACCTAGTCCTTGGCTAACCTCTGCAAGAGGCGAGATATTCTAGATTTCAGCAGTGTTCTAGTTAGTACGAGGTTCTTCTACCATGGTTGGACAGACTCAACGGTGTAAGTTTGAGCTTCAGCCGTGGTGTATGCTTTATGTGGTCAGCTTGTGCGGGTTGAGACTAGCGAGGCTATTTTGAGCTCTGATGATACGTAGAGACTAGTAATCGCCATTCATTTGCCAAGGATTTGAAAGCTTATTTAATTGATTCCTCCAGAGTTGCTGTTTATATGGGGTTCCACTATTGGTTAGACTCGGCCAGTATGGACTAGAAGTTTGTTATGATATATGCTTTGAAGTGGTTGGTGTTTGCAGAACCAGTAGAGCGGTTGATTCGAGCCAGAGGAATGAGTTGAAAGTATATGCAAAAATTTCTATGGCTAGATGGTAACTTTGAACCCCAGGCACCTTTTTCCTTTGCCTTCGGGGTGTTTGGACTTGATATTTGTGGCATGGTGGACTTCTTCCTGAGGTGAGATTCGTAAGGCAATTTCACATTCAAATGGTGTTCGAGTGTTTGGAGTAGCAGTAGTGTTTTCTAGAGTTGGGAGCTTCGCTCATGGTTACAGACTTCGTGGTAGGCTTACCATACTTCTTGCAGGATCATGGTTTTGGTTTGGGTCTTTTGGGCAGGTTGCCCTGGTTAATTCACTTTCAGCTGATTCAGACCTGGCAGGGTTCAGTTAGCGAATTTGAGGTTAGAAAAAATATTCGTTCGTTGGTTGGTGGTCAGTCAAGGCAGGTAACTTTAGTTTCAATAATATGCTACGGGTTGTTATCCTGGATGGCAAAGGCTAGTAGCCTATATATTGGCTTAAAACGCATTTGAATAAAATGGGTGACTTCGTTCATGGTAAAGTATAAGCAGGAACTATGGATCTCCGGTGTGTCAGTTGATGCTTCGAGGGTGGTTTGAGTGTTCAGCTTGTATGCAGCTTCCTTTTTGTGGTGCTAAAGGATTCAGTTCAGAAAAAAAAAAGGGCTTTTGCGGAACAGCGGGTTCATGAGTTAGAGTTTTGGGTTGATGGATTTTCTGGTAAACTTGGTATGGTTTTGAGGATTCGAGTTTTGTGTGTTGATAGCCTTGGTGCACTAGTTTCGGTGTTGTGTAGGTGCTTTTTGGTTAAGATTCTCGAGGTTCAGTTTGGGTTGGCAGATCTTTGGAGGTTGAAATCTAACTTGGCTAGTAAGAAATAAAGGCTTGGTTGCTTTCTTTGGTTCTGTTCTATTGGGTGCCATCCGAACGCGAAGGTTACCCGGGTTTTCCGAGAGAGTAGTACGGGCGTGGTATCTGTTTTTCTTAAATCTCTGGTATTTTCTTCTTTCTTGACTTTCGGGGACGAAAGTATTTTTAGTAGTGGATGATGTAATGACCCTTCCGGTCATTTACACATTTTCGCCTTTTTTGTACCATTAGAGCTTACTTGTAGCGGCCCAAGTCATTTATGGCTTGTCGGGACCGGTAGTTCGGTGCCCGGGCCATTTGTTTGGTCTTTATGGTCGTTCCTCATTTTAGAGCTTCAACTTTGGAAATCGTTGACTTCCGTCAACATTCTTGGTAATATCAAAGAATTAAACCAAGGTTCTTGGTCAAAGGAATCCCTTATTCGAAAGTTCGAGTTAAAGAAATGCCTCGTGTAACACCTCGCCCGTTTGGAAGATTTAAAGTAACCCGTGCCTTTGGGGTAAGACTAATAGTGTCTAATATACTAAGAAGGATGTGTTATGAGGTATTATAATCGCAAAATGGTCGTATGATAAGTTTTGAAGTCAAGCAAGTTGCGAAACAAAAGTCGGAAAAGTTATTGTAAATTCCTTTAAGGAATTCTCTTCAAATTTGGGTTAAATGTCTTGGGGTGTTTATCCCTATATATAAAGAGTTAGTGGGCCCCCAATATACCAAATCGAAGGCCTACGAGTCTAGTTTACAACGCACTAAACCGTTTGTCCATACGACTTTATAATAGAGAGATATTCATGTTTTCGTAAGACTGCACAAGCAGACACGTCAAAGCGGGGCCCACATCCTAAGTCGGTTTGCCTTTATAAATCAGCTTCTCCTTCGTTTTAAACCCATAAAAACAGACCAAAACCATAGAAAAACAGATACAAACCTTAGAAATAATCCATGGACCTTGATCCTTTCA